>PVIJ01005164.1:0-107356 GCA_004024925.1 Scalopus aquaticus
GAGGCGGGAGGCGGGAGGCGGGAGGCGGGAGCCGGAAGTGGAGCCCAGGCTGCACACCAGAACTCTGACCGCTGACACTTGGGGTTTGGATGCGGGGGTGAGAAGTCAGAGAGAGCGAGGGTGGTGGTGGTCCTGGGCGGCAGGCGCCCCACAGAGAAGTTCTGCTCCTGGAAGGGAGGCCCAGGAGGGCTCAGTGTTTAGTCATCTGGGCCCCTCGCAGTTGGGGCGCTGCCCAGCTTGCAGGGCACGAGGTGGGCCTGGAAGCACAAACGGCAACGGGGCTGCAGCAAGGATGCTCAGTCTCGGGGCGGGGGAAGGGCCAGTTATGCGCTGAAGACTGAGAGAAAACACGGGCCCTTTCCTTAAGAATAATGAAAACTTACTTTCAGGACTTTTTCCAAAGGACGGGAGGGCTGCAGTCACCCAGAAGAGCCGTTTTAGACAAGCTCACTACCGCTAATGTGTATAAGCCAAAGCAGCCACTGGTCACTGCGTTCCAGGAGCCCACAGTGCTACCTGCTTCTCTCGGCTCCGCTGGGGCCCTGGAAGGCAGGTTTTGGCTCCTGGCTACACTCAGCGCTGTGTTCAGGTGCAGCCTCGCCCTGTTGCACAGCTGAGGTGGATGGAGGGAGAGCTGAGCCTTGCACCCACGTCTGCCTGACATAACTGCCATCTTTTTTCTACACTTTCTCCTAAGTGATGTACAGTTAGCATCAACCAAGTTACCAAGATGAGAAAAAAACATTCTTTCCTATAAAATCTAGGCCAAATCTTGCAAGGATTTCAATAGATCTAATTTCGATAATTCTGGAGACAACCAGGTGTTCTGTATTACAAACTCAGAGCATCACGAAAGGTCTAAGTTCCAACCAAAGTCCCAGCCAGCTGAGACGACTGTCTTGCCTCTTTTTCACTTTTCTCTTCCAAAGTCAACCACTGGTGCTCAAGTGAGCCGAGATCAGGCACCTGGCAAAGCTCGGCCTCAGAGACAGCAAAGCACAGGCTGGTGGCCGCCACTAAAGAGGAGAGGGGTCACTAAAAAAAGAGAGGGCAGGACCCCCACATCTGGGGCTTCACCCTAATGTGTGCCCCACGCATCTCCTTTAAATGCGAACCCGTAAAAGGTGTGTGTGTGAAGGGACAGCCGTGGAAATCCACGTGAGGCTGACCCCATCGCAGCGCCACTGCCTCAGGTGCAAAAGAGAATGTCTCTGAGCAGCGTCTCACCGAGTGCTGAGTTTCACCAGATAAAAAGGACAGATGGAAAGATCAATTAACATAAAAAATGCCTTGACATTCTTAGAATAAAAAAGCTTCCAACTGGGTATAAATCCACAAACCTTGAGAATCTAGAGGACTAATTAGCGTAACTGCTGTCATCAGACAGAAATCTCACAGCGCCCTTGAGGACTCAGCCGGGGGCACGCCCAGGTGTGATGGCCAGAGTGGTCTCCGATCACACAGGCCACGGTGCCATTAAAACTCACCCCCCCCCCCAAAAAAAAAAAAAACTCACCCCAGGCAAGCCCAAGTTTTTGGAATGTGGAAAATTGAGGCGAAAGCTATAACAGTGTACGATGCCATGTAAATAGAACACGAGATGACAAAAAATTTGGCGACACTAGATAGTATTCCCAATCTGCAAGCCAACTGCAAACTCATCTCTGAATCTTAGCAAAGAGTCTTTCAACTGTTGGCCAGATGGAAGAGAACTCGAAGAGTAAGCCCTGCTTTCCACCTTTGCAAGCCGGAGAAGAGGAGGGTAGGAGAACTAGTGCTTTATCACTGATGTCAGTTATTCAGCCAGATAATCACATTTAGAGCTAGGAAACTCTGACACATGAAGCCTAACACAGAAAGGGGAAGGAACCATGTTTTTGTGAAAAGACACATATTGCCTTCTTTCTAATCACAGGAAAATTCTATGCTGCAATAGGTAAGATTTCCAAAAAGCATCTACCGCCAGGATCTGACGGGAGAGGGGCAAGTCCGACTCTGCCTGGTCTCTGCACTCTTCTTTCTCCCAAATGTGAGCGGGAACGCCTGTTCCTCCCGCTGTACTGCAAGCTCCAGAGCACGGAGACCGCTGCCTGCGAGTCTAGACTACTGACACCCCGCAGAGATCACCTCGATCGTCAGCTGCACATTGGCCGATATGCGGCGAGTGAGCTAAGCAGGCCCTACTGTTTCCCCTTCTCAAATGGGGTGGCAAGTTCTTCTCATTTTTGCTACTAAAATTTCTGCTGAGATTATAGAAATCCAGACTTCATCATAAAATGAGAAATTTGATATTATTTTCTTAGAAGCTTGTGTCATAAGCAGCCTCTAAAATCTACACCAGGAAGCTGGTTTCAAGTGACTGTCAGGAGCTGGAGGTGACGTGGTCCTGAGAAAGGGCAGTCAGGCAAGGCCTCTTTTGCCTGTGTGTGGAGGGAGATGCCCACTCTGTCTAGGAGAGTGGGTTTTGGACCTCGAGGGCTGTGTGTGAGCGTTCCCAACCCCCACCCTCCCCAGACAGTGGCACCGCGGTCTCCTTCGCCCCTTGTTCTGAACAAGTCCGCAAGGCTGGTGCCCAGCGCTCGAAGGGGAGTGGCCGGGCTCTCACACAGCAGCTTCCCTGCAAATCACACCCAGGCCCACAACAGAGTTTCCCCTTAAGAGTTCAAAACTCAGGGCCTCCCTGGTGGCGCAACGGGTTAAGTCTCAGCACTGTGAAACTATCCACAGCCACTGCAGCAGAAGTTCGATACCCGGCCAGGGAGATTCCTACATGGCGCAGCAGACCTCTCCTGTCTCCCTGCTGCTCCCCTCGGCAGTGTATTTCAGCAGATCCTCCTGTTCTGCTCCCTACTCTGTCTCTGGTGAAACCTCTTAACACCCCCCCCCCCACACACACACCTATGGCCTACACCAGAGCTTGTATGCAGAAATAAAACAAATCTTAAAAAAAAAAAAAGAGTTCAAAACCCATTACTTGTGACGTTCTGTTCTCATTGTCCCGGATCCTTTCCTTAACCAGGCGCACCAGAGACGCGATGTTGTAGAACTCTGCTTCTTCCAGCACACCTAGAACAAGGACCAAAGTGGAGTTAGAGATGTGTGCGAACTTTCCGGAACAGCAGCAAGAACGGGCTGGGGTCTACGTGCTTGTTAAGAACTGCTTTTGCAAGTCTGGGCTCACTCCTTCAGCCTGGGAAGCATTCCTTTGGTGCTTAGGGTGTACCTGTTACCTCCCCCAGCGTAAATGGTCTAGGACAAGGTTCTGCTCTGTTCCAGTGTCACCCCTGTGATGTCCTGCCTGGCACCTTCCCATTAGCTACAGGACACGATTCCCATATGTCACCTAGTTTCTGAAACTGGTCACAGTGGACAACTCCCGAGCTTGCAATTTTTACCCAGTTTGTCCAAATTTTTACCCAGTTTGTGTAAATTTGGGTGGAACAAATTTGCTTATTATTGGAACAATATAAAAGCAATCAATGAAAGAATCTCATGCTAAGCAAAATCAAAGGACTTAGACAGGACAACTAAATGGGATGCGTGACCCTGTGCCAGGAAAATAATTTGCTCTACAGGTCATTATTGGAACAACTGGCAAAACTGGAATATAAACTATAGATTGTAAGCTATTTACACACACACACAAACACACACAGATATTAAACCTCCCGAATCTGATGAATACATTGTATTTATGTAAGAGAGTACCCTTTCCTTGGGAAATTACACTGAAGCGTTGAGGGGTAAAGTCAGCAATGTATTCTCAAAGGGCTCAGAAATAAAAACTATGGGGAGGTAGGTGAATGAATGATAATGCAAATATGACAAATGTTAAAAATTGGTGAATCTGGGTAAAGGTAATTCTTTGCACTATTCCTACTCTTTAAGATTGAAAAATTTTCAAGATAAAAAGTATTTTTTTAAGGCATTAGGAAGATACATAGATTCTTCTTTGCAAGAAGTAAGATTACCCATGAATCTGAATCTGCATTGTCCAAGCTGAATGGTGAACATATGGAATTTCCAGTACTGTTATCATTACTTTTCTGTGCATTTAAAATGTTTCTTTTTTAAGGGGGCATTAAAAAGAACCGGAGGGGAGGGGGAGAGAGGGAGAGAGAGAGATTACGATTCCTCTTTTTACTGGTTTTAACAGAGGTGTTTTGCAGACACTTCACTAACTGGTGCAGCCATTATAGCTTTCTTACTCAGAGGTAAAGCTCCCAGATCAGGGTGCCCTGGCCAGGGCCCAATCTTCTTCAACTGAACACCTCAGGGAGACCAAATCAAGCCTTTCAGAAAGATGTCTAGACCCACCTACACTCCAAATGCCCTATAAACCAACAAGATGAGGCAACAGATGATGTACTTGACAACGGGCTGGAGAATGAATTAGGTCAGCTGCAAAAATTTACAAGGAAGCATGAGACCAGTCTTAAAAGAAATGAGGCCAAGCCTTTATTATTTTTTTACAGCTGCAAGTTCAAACGAAAATTTAAAATATAAATACCTAAATGTCAGAGATGTGTTACTTCGGGCTACGGACATTTACAGCTGTCACATTAGCAGATGCAAAAAGGGATCCTGAGAATTCTGCAAAAAACCCCTGAAGCTGTGTGCACCGCTGAGCTACCTGTTTTCCTTCTCATGGAGGGGGCTGAACTGAGCCCGCTGGGCTCCCTTAAACAAGACGCCCTTGGAGGAGACGAGGTAACTGCAGGCTGCCTGCTTACTGTCATAACCCTTCACCCACCTGCACATTAAGTCGATGAACGTCGCACACAAAATTCAAATCTATGAGAGACTTTTAAAGATTTGACCTAAATCTTGAAAATGCCCAGTGCAGACACCGTTCCTACCTTCTTCGGCCAGCTCCTTGGTAATGATGAGCTTCCCGTGGCGGAGGTAGTTTAGGATAGGCCCAAAGTAGGTGGGGTCCCTGTCAATCAGATAGGCTCCTGTCTCGTCCTGTCAACCAAACACAAGGGCATCCGACAGTAAGGGTGGGGTTTCAACCCCTCTCTCACAATGTTATCACTGAGAGGGCAGGTTGTGCTAGAGGTCTGCTTACTACAAACTACTGGCCAGAAGGCCAGTCTACGTATCCTGTCCTTTAAGAGCATTTCGGGGAGGGTGTTACCGATGTACACAAGTAGGGTTTATTTTAACTTCTAAAATCTTTACTTGGACCCAATCACCAACAACATTCTTTTGTGGAATATTTGCTAGAAGGGAAGAAAATGCCATAGTTGCATGACTAATTTTTTGCTTGAGATGGACAATCTGATTTTGCTATTGTCCCTGAAATCACATTCCTAAATCTCAGAAAACCTCTGTCTAGTTGGCAATGCTCGGGAGCTTAAGGCCAGCGCCAGTGGGAGTCTGCATTGCCAGCTGTAAACTCACACACCCCAGCACTGTGCCCAGAGGAAGCTTGGCACTGCCAGGACTCGGCTGCGAGCAGCTTTAATCCCCATCTTTACAGTAAAAGAAACAAGAAGAGATGCTTCTATTGCAACAAGGAAGTTAGGGCAGATACAAACAATTCCTTTATAAGCAAGGGGTTTGGGAACCTTTAAAGTTAGGGCAGGACAGGTTGCTATCAATCTGAGATTTACTCGAGAGGTAGGAGATGAATAAATGAAACCAACAAAAGTTTAATTCGCCCAACTCTTGCAAGGTAACAGCTGACTACTGTGTGGGATATAAAGTGGGGTAGGCGATGGTCAATGCCTACAAGTTAGGAACTAAAAGGTGAATATATAGTTTAAAAATAACGACAAAGAACAGCTCAGACAGGAAATGGGTTAAGTGTCTTGTCACCTCTCAACCCTTTGGTTAGCAGCCATGCATCTTGCCCTACAACATTCTTTGCTTTGCAGTTTCCCTCAGTCTTAACCACCTGGTTTAGGTGGGCACTAGCAAGGGGCAACCTGTTTCCGAGGAATGTATGTGATCCCCATCATGGAGCTAGGCTAAAACAGCAGCTGGCACGAGATACAAGTTCAGGGACCCGGGCCACAGGAAAAGAAGTGCCAGTCCACCAGAGGCACTTCCCGCAGCTGTCAATCATCGTCAGACTCAGGCTTTCACCCGACTTGGCAGAGGGGTCCGAGGGGAAGTATGAGAAAGCTACAAAGATGCCTAAGCTCACCCTGACCCAGTTCTGGAGGCATCTGGCACAGGCAGTGAGAGACTGAGGAGGAGCCAAGGAAACACTCATGCCGATCCCAGGGGTTGGGAAGAGAGGTGTGGGGGAGAACACGGAGAAGGGGTGTGGAGTAGGTTCTCGTAGGTGCGGGTGGGCACTGAGTGTAGCTGAGAACCAAGGGCGGGGTCAGAGAGAAGCCGGGTGCGCCTGCGGTTGGGGAGAATAGCCCCCGGGGCTAGCGTGGCAGGGGAAGGGGAGCGGGGAGGGGCTCTGGCCCGGGGACTCCGCCAGCGAGGAGCGTGTCGCAGGGGTCTGGGGACCAGTCTAGGAGGAACGAGGGGATCCGAAGGCTAGGGGCGCGCCCGAGGGCGGGGCGCACCTTGTCCGAGTCCAGCTCCGGATCCTCCTGGCAGCAGAGGCGGCAGAGGAACGACTTGGGCTCCCGGCCTAGGGTCTGTCTGGTGGTCACGAAGTAGGTGCCGCCCACGTTCAGCCGGACCCAGCGGGCCGCGCCACCGCCCCCCGCCCGCTCGGGCGGTCCGGGACCCGGCTCTAGTGGCTGCGCGGCGGCGGGCGGGCGGCTGTGCCCGCGGGACGTGGGGCCAGCGGGGCGAGGGCTAGGGGGCCCGCGCCCCGGGCCGCCCGCGTCGCCCAGCCCACCCCCGCCACCCCCACCCAGCCCCGCCATCGCCGGGTCCAGCTGCAGCTCCGCCATCTTGGGCCGCCGCCGCCGCTGCCCGCGCGCCGCCGGGCCGGCCCATCCCTCGGCAGGGAGAGCCGGGCCGGCCCATCGGCGGGGGTGGGGCCGGGGGAGAGGGACGCGAGCGCCCCCAACCAGCGCCCGGAGACCCGCGAGGTGGAGGCGCTGTGCCCGCCCCCGGGGGCGGGACGTCCGGAAGCAGCCTGCGTCACCATTGGCTGTCCCGCGGCGCCAGGCCCGCCCCTCTAGCTTTGGGGTTGGCTGAGAGGAGGCCTTCCGGTGACCCACTTCCGTCACTTTCTGCTGTGGACTCCGGGCCGCCCGGGTCGGTGAAGGTGAGTGGGGTTGGGGGGGTTAGCGCCTCTGCCCTGTCGCCTCCGAAATTCGCACCGACTCAGGTCGCACCCCTGCCGGGGGCGCCGGGCCCTGCCGTTGCCCCGCCGGCGGAGGGCTCTGCTCGACGCTGCCTTCCCCTCCCCTCCCCCGCGCGCGAGGTCGCGGGACCCGGCGGTGACCCGGCCGCCCCGGACTCGGGCGCTGCTGCGGTCCGTGCCCTGCTCTGCCCGCCCTGGCGCTGCGGACCTCAGTAGTCGGGCTGGGGGCTGGGAAGGCGTTTGCGGGTATTGATTTGTCGGGGTGCATAGCGGGCTGGGGGGCCGCGCCCTCCCCTCGCCTCAGGATTCCAGCTCCCGCGCGTGGAGCGTTCAGGGCTGTCAAGGGCAGGATTCATTTACGGGTACCCCTGCGTGCACGGCCTGTTCTAGCCCGGCGAGACCCCTGCGTTGCTGAAGCCTGCTTTCTTCCGGTGTTTTGAAAGTCTCTGGAAGCGCCCTTGTTGCCCTGGCGTCTTGAGAAGACCGGCAGATAAAAGCCCTCCTGAGAGGGAGAGAAAGCGGCAGGTGTTGGGCCAGGTTTTCTTGAAGACCCCGGGGAAGATTTCTTCTACTTCCCTTGTGGGTGGTTGGATCCATCCAGCCAACCCGTAGTCTGGCGAAGGCCTGGGACTTGGCAGTCTTTCTCCTGGTATCTGACCCTGCCCCGACTTCGCTTAGTTGGACTGTTGAGCTACTTTCCCACATTCTGTCTTGGTCAAAAAAAATTGGCTGCGACCCCTTCCCATCTGTCGTCACGTTGACTAGGTAGTGACTACTTCTTACCTAGTATATGCAGGATGTGTGCTAATACCGCAGGGGATAGTCAGGCATGAATAAAAAGGTGCAGGTTGTGCACCTTGAATTTGTAAAGCTCAGCTGCCCTTTCCTGCCCTAATTTCTCTATTTTATTTTTCAAAGATTTATTTATTTATGCATGCAAGAGCTGGGTGTAGGCCAGAGGTGTGTGTGTCGGGGGGCAGGGGGTGAGAGTATTCACCAGAGTGGGGAGCAGAACAGGCAGATCTACTGAAATACACTGCTGAGGGGAGCAGCGGTGAGACAGGAGAGGTCTGCTGCGCCATGTGGGTCAGCTCCTTGGCTGGGGATAGCTTCATAGCGCTGAGACTTAACCCGCTGTGCCACCAGGGAGGCCCCTCCTGTCCTAATATCTTTAATTGATAACATATACCCACACACAAGGCTTAAGTAGAGCAGACTGTAGGCCAAAATTTCTTCATCTGTAAAATGGGGATAATATCAGTCCTGCCTACTTCAGGCTGCTAAAAGTATTAAATGAAATTGGGCACGTCATTGGCTCTACAGTTTTATCCAGACTTAAGGGGCTCTCTGTACCCTCCTGGTCAGGTTGTGATACACCTGCAGCCTGATCTGGTTATACCCTGCTGACTTATTTCTTAAAGACTTGCTTGAGTTGACGGTGCCCTTTAGGGAACTCCAAGAACCCTGTTTTGTTCTGACCTATATTATTTTCCAGGGTCTCAAGATGGCGGGACGAAAACTTGCTCTAAAAGCCATTGACTGGGTAGCTTTTGGAGAGATCATCCCCCGAAACCAAAAGGCCATTGCTAATTCCCTGAAATCCTGGAATGAGACGCTCACCTCCAGGTCAGTACCTGTCTGAGAGAGCTTCTTGCCACTGAATACGGAATTACATGCCTGTCTGATATTCTGAAAAGAAATAGAAAGAAATCCAATTGTTTTACGAATCCCGTTGCGCTCCTGTGATCTGCCTCCTAGAGAAGGGGGGGGGGCGGCTCCAGGTCATGGGAATGAGGAGCCAGGGGATTTCCGTGCGGGGCTTTCGGTGCTCATGGAATGGTGCTGAGCTGGCGTTTCCTTGTGAGCAGGTTGGCTGCTCTCCCTGAGAATCCACCTTCTATCGACTGGGCTTACTACAAGGCCAACGTGAAGAAGGCTGGCTTGGTAGATGACTTTGAGAAGCAGGTGAGACTACCCAACTTGTAATGTGGCTTTTGGGGGGAGGAGGAAGGTAGGTAATTACACACA
The DNA here is from genome assembly GCA_004024925.1 of Scalopus aquaticus. Taxonomy (NCBI): domain Eukaryota; kingdom Metazoa; phylum Chordata; class Mammalia; order Eulipotyphla; family Talpidae; genus Scalopus; species Scalopus aquaticus. Next base: position 9,254 of record PVIJ01005164.1, read on the forward strand.
CAAGAGGAAAGAATGGGCGGTGTTAACACTCACAGCCCAGAGGAAGCCCAGGAGATGGGTTGGCTGGAGGCCATGCGGTAGGAGATTCAGACGGTCGGAGGCCCAGGGTCTCTTCAGTCAGCAGGGTTTGTATCCAAAGAAACGGTCTCTGTGCCTTAGCTGAGGAACCAGATGGCGGTCCCCGGTCACCTTCTGGTCACCTTCTGTTTCTGCTCGTTTTGCCTCCCATTGAAACAAAATAACATCTGTTTCTACCTTTTTACCATTTTCTTCCTTTCTCTGCTCTGTCTTTTTTACCGTCCCTTATAGCTATGACTTCTGTCCCCTTATCCTCTCCCAGTATTTACACAGTGAGCCTCAGTATTCAGTTTATTTGTTCATTCATTCGATAGATGATTCCCAAGGGCCTGCCCCGTGCCAGGCCATCACTCTGTGCACATTCTTAGGAGACCGTCTCCTCCTCCCTTTTGAACCCCATACTTTTGCTAATAAGTCCACTGGGGTTTGGTTAAGAGAGAAATCAGAATTTCTTTAGAACTGCAAGGTTCTAAGAAACCATTAAGCTCATGTACCATCTGTCCTTTCAGATCAAGAAACTCAGGCTCATAATAAAGAATTCCCCAGGGTCTCTGGTTAGTTAGTGACAGTGGAGAAAGACCTCGAACTCCCATTCCCGGCCTTTCCCGCATAACACCCGGGTGCACACTGGTTTCCTCTTGAGCGGGGAATGCATTTTATACGATCTGGAGGGTTAGCAGCTTTGAGCTCCCGAGCCCTTTGGCGCCTAGGTACCCTGATAACAACTCCCTGCCCCTGTGTTTGTAGTTCAAGGCCCTGAAGGTTCCTGTGCCAGAGGATAAATACACTGCCCTGGTGGATGCTGAAGAAAAAGAAGATGTAAGTCATTTGCTTATTCTCGCTTTTGTTTACTCTCAATTCATTCTCTTCAGCCTGACAACTCTGTATTCCATAGCAGTTAGGTTAAGGGCGAGTGAATTTTGGAAAAGGAGCAATGAAAAGAAGCCAGCTACTAATCAGTGCAGCGACACGGATGAACCTCAAAATAATTAAGCTGAGTGAAAGAAAGCAGCAAGCAGCAAAGGGGCACATGGCATATGGTTCCATTTCTGTAAACTCCTCCACCCAAATCCATGGTAAATCCACAGAAGTAGCTGCCTGGAGAGGCTGATAAGTTTGCTGGCTGTTTTGATGGTGGTGATGGTTTCCCAGTGGACACTTGGCAAGTGGTCCTCTTTCCGCGTTGCACTTTACTGCACGTCAGTGATGCCTCAACAAAGCTGTGAAAAACGATGAGGGAGATAGACTGAGGCAGGAAAATCACCCAGCATAGTACTCAGATACCTAATTATTTGCTGGCAAGTACTGAAGGCCAAATGTTGGAACAGCGGTGCTCCACCAAAAAAGAAGTGATTTTCAAAACAGAAATTTTTCCCTTCCCTTAAAGGTGAAAAGTTGTGGCGAGTTTTTGAACCTCTCAAAGACCAGGATTGAGGAGTACCAGAGAGAGGTAAGGCCGAGCCCCGCCTTTATCTGTGGCGTGTTTCCTTTCATGGCCATGCCTTTCACCTACCGGCAGCCACTGGCCTTGGATTCCCTTTGCGTCTCTGCAGCCCTTAACACATTTTCCCCTCTTTCCAGCTGGAGAAGATAAAGAACATAATTCCGTTTGATCAGATGACCGTCGAGGACTTGAACGAAGTCTTCCCAGAAACCAAGTTAGACAAGAAGAAGTATCCCTACTGGCCACACAAGCCCATTGAGAATTTATAAACTTGAGTCCAAGAGAAAGCTCCGGTTCCCCTAATTCTGAATATTAAAAATAATTAGATAGTGCTGGGTGTGCCTGCTCCTTGTGGTTGAGACAGTTACAGCTCGAAGGTGGCCTCACGAGAAGCAGGTCCCTGCCGAAATGGAAAGGAGAGCCAAAGGGTGTGTGCTGGGCCGCTGGGCTGAGGGTCAGGGTATGTGGGTACCAATTACTGCGCCCCCAGGGCTGTTGAGATGGTAAGGAATAGCAGTGGGGGCAATGGCAGCGGATTTCCCTGGAATATGAAAAAGAAGGATCATTATCTGCCGATCCCCTTGAACTTCCTCTTTGCTTTCAGCCCTCTGCTTCCTGGGGAGTTGCTTGGCCACTAGCAGATGGTCGGGCCGCAGCGTAGCGGTAGGTGAGTCACGGTTAGCAGCGGCGGGGACCTGCTTTTTTGTACTTAGCTCTTGAGCATAAATGTACTGCAAAAGGAACTTTCATTGCAAAGTTGAAACCTCTGAGAGCTTTGTATATGAACATAGAAAGTTATTCTAGTTCTATCATTTCACTAAAAAGAAAAATTGCTGCTATTTATCCCAGCAGGACCCTGCGCAATGCCAAGAAATACAGGTGGGGTGAAGTTAGGGGAGGCGTAATGAGCACTAGAGGGGGGGCCCCACCATTGCGTCACCTGGATACATCATGCTTAAGATTCAGTCAGGAGTTTGCCAGGGAGTGAGCGAGAGGAGTCTGGAGGAAACAAAGTGATTAATCATCTGTAACTCTTCAAATCTCTTTGTGTCTTGACACTGACTGTTAACTTTATTATGAGGTCATCTGTTAGCGTCTTTGTTATCCACATAAAAATATATTTCTAGGCAGAAGAATAAAGCAGGTGAGGGGGTGGAGGTCAGGACCGGGTTGCCCGCTGCCCACTTAATTGCTGGCTTTAGGCTAATGTTTGGTTAACCTGCCCTTGAACTATTTGGGGACAAACAAATGGACCTAGTTGAAGAGAGCATCTCCTGCCACAGTCCCAGCTCACAGATGGTGAAGAAAAGTAACAGGAAGTCTGTTGTGCCGTCTCTAATGAAACAGTTTACGTGGGCGAAGATCACTGACGGCTGACACTGTGGCACGGCGCTTCCTTTTTCTCAGGCAACAGGATTGTAATGGGAATAAAAGGAGGTAGCCTGGGAAGTCTCTAGGTTAGAAAGTGATCTACAAGCAAAGGCTTCTGGCTTAAATCCTGTAGGAAAAACTACAAGAGGAGGAAGGGTAGCATGCCCGCCAACAGTTTTGTGACGTTGCTGCCAAAAGTCACAGCTGGGCTCTCTGGAGAAGAGCGCAGTGACGAGGTGCAGGGAAGCAGCGCAGAGGTTAAAGCACATTAGCAGAGCAGGGCCTGGCAGCCGTGTGGGGTTAGGGGCTCGGGAAATGCAACTGAGGGGCAGGGTGTGCCCCACTTAGCTGCTTTAGTCACAACACAGTCTGTGATGTTCCCTGGCAGCTGCGCCAGAAAGCTTTCGTGAACGAACAAAGCAAAAGACGGCTCGTGGTCCCCCGCACCCCCAGGCTGTGAGTCACTAACTGGCTCCCCTGCACAGCTGAAGGCCTAGGACCCAGACAGCGAAAACATGGAGAATCTAAAACAAGCCATTTGGCTTGCTTTGGGAGTGAGGTTAGAACTCAGGTTCTACAGAAAAGACCCTCCGAGTCCTGGGAAAGGTTGTGACATAAAGGGGGGGGTTTCCTGGCATTCAAGAACACCTGCTCGCAGTCAGGCATTTGGATAGGATTGGGGCATGTTTAAGTCTTACACCCGCCTGGATTGTTTGAAATGTTTGCATGGTTCATACACTGGCTTTGCTTTTAAGATAATCACTAATAGGGCCTCCCTGGTGGCGTAAGGGGTTAAGTCTCAGCACTGTGAAGCTATCAGCAGCCACTGCAGAGCTATGCATAAATAAGTTAAAAAGAATAAAGTTCACTAAATTATGTCATTTAAAGACATGTCAATAAAGACATTTTGTTGCACATTTTGATTTCAGAAAAATTAGAAGCTATAGTAAGAAATTCTTTTTTTTTTTTTTAAGATTTATTTATTTATGCGTGCAAGCTGGGGTACAGGCCAGAGGCGTGGAGCGGCGAGAGGGTTCACCAGAGACAGAGTGGGGAGCAGAACAGGCAGAGCAGAAACACACTGCTGAGGGCGCAGTGGGCGATGCAGGAGAGGTCTGCGCGCCATGTGGGATTCTCCCCGGCCGGGCTTCGGGCTCGCGTCCCTGCTGCCGGCAGCTCCGCAGCGCAGTGCCTAAGCGCTGCGCCACCGGGGAGGCCCCCTATAGTAAGAAATTCTTAAAAGGGGTAGGGAGACAGGGCCTAATGAACTATATAGATTATTGGGGTTGTATGTTTGTAGAGGTATGAACTTATACCACTAAAGCAGTGTTGTAAATTGGTGGTACCTCAATAAATTAAAAAAACCCTCAAAAAAATTAAATAAGTTGTGTTCTAGGGCCTCCCTGGTGGTGCAAGGTATTAAGTCTCAGCACGATGAAGCTATCAGCAGCCACTGCAGCACGAGTTCCATCCCCAGCCAGGGAGCTTCCCACAGGGCGCAGCAGACCTCTCCTGTCTCCCTGCTGCTCCCCTCAGCAGTGTGTTTCATTCGACCTGCCTGTTCTGCTCCCACGCTGTCTCTGGTGAACCCTCTCGCACCCCTCCCATACCTCTGGCCTACACCCCAGTTCTTGTATTCTTGTATGCATAAATAAATGTCTTTTAAAAATTATAGGTGAATATAGAATCCTGAGATGGGAAAGTTTTTCCAAACATAACACCAAAGTAGAAACTAGAATGAAAAAGTTGACAAATAGGGTCAGGGTGTGTGGGGGAAGCAAACCATGTACTTGAGGACCCTGCAGGCGTTTTCCACTGAGCTCTGAACTCATCTGCTATCCTAGGGTGTAGCATGACAGTCCACAGTGCCCCCCAACTCTGGGCCCCATTTTGCACTTCTCATTTCCCATCCTGCAGCTGTCTGGCACCACATCCCGCAGACTCCATTTCCTCAGCATCTGTTTTCTTTCTCTTTGTGTCCCTGCCATTGCCTGTGTTCCGGGTTTGATAACTGCTCCAGAACATTCACTGTCTCTCCTTAAACGATATGTTAGCTTGGCCTTTCGCCCATCCCCAACCCACTCTTTACATTGCTGCTGAGGTTATCTTTTCAAAATACAAATAGGGAGTTTTCACTCCTTTGCTTAAAATCCTCTGGGTTCCCTTTACCCAGGAGATCAAAGGCAGTCCTTGCTTCCCTTCTGTCTTGGAATACTGTTCTCCTTCCCTTGCTGTAGCCACAGCAAATTGAACTGTACATCCCTCTCCAGCCTTACCACCAGGCATCTGATATTTCTGCTAATCCTAGAAGATTAGAAAAATCTAGAAGGTTCTAGGAGGTTCTCAGTTGCCTATCAGACACACTACCTAAGTCTTATTTATATTTCCCAGGGTTTACCACTATGCTTGGCATTTCAGAGCATTACAGAGTTTTCCCTATTTCTGCCAGTTTTTCCCAAAGGAGACTCATTCCAAATACTTTTCCATTGAGATCTTAGAAGAAAAATAGAATTCTGCTTCAAACTGTGACCCTTGTAACCTCAATGTGCTTCAATGTGCTCATCTCCAGTGGAAGGCTTGGGAAAGAAGGAGGGGCTGTGGCCGCAGTTTTGCTTGCTCTTAACTTTATAGTGATGGACTCGCCTCATGTGCAGAGTTTGCAGAGCATTTTCACAAGGTATTTGAATATTATAAAGACAAGCAGAAGAGGGGTCTCATTTGCCCTCATGTTGGTTTCAAATTCATTGCAAATGAATGTTCGCACATGCAAAATTGCTATTAGAGAGAAAATGTGTCGTGGACTTGTTTTTTACTATGTAGATGGTTTAGTTAAAAAAATAAAATGTGAATAAACAAAAGCGCACACACAGTTAAATCAACTCACCCCAGATGGGACTCGAACCCACAATCCCTGGCTTAGGAGGCCAGTGCCTTATCCATTAGGCCACTGGGGCTTCTCGCAAGCGGCGCGCGATCGGATGGCTCTTGAACTGTGATGCTACGGCGCCGTGTAATGACGTCAAGATCGGACGTTTCCTGGAGGAAAACCTGTTTGGACGCAGCCATAAGCGCCAACTTCCAGGAAACGAAACCAGCGAGAAAAGCGGGGACGGAGAACTTTCCGAGTCTAAAACTAGGGCAGGAGTGGAGTTCGGAGGCGGTACAGGTGTGCTATCCAAAATGTTCCGACCACGAAGGGACTCGAACCCTCAATCTTCTGATCCGAAGTCAGACGCCTTATCCATTAGGCCACGCGGTCTCCCCGCGCAATCAGCCACCTCGGGCTGCTTATTTAGTGACGTACGGGCGCAGCGGCTCTGACGCAGGCCGCCAGGGCAGCCCCGGGCTCCGGCCCCTCTGCCCCTGTGCCGCGCCCCGCGACAAAGCGCTCGCGACACCCCCGCGCCGCCACTTCCGAGGGGGCTGCGCCTGGCCGGCGCGCCCGTGGCCCTGCGAGTGAGGCGTCAGACCCCGAATCAGAAGTGGGAGTCGGCGCCTCGCGGTAGGCAGCCCCGCCCTCGTCGCCCCTTCCGCGGCCTCGGGTCGCTCGGCCCTCGCTTCTGGGGCGCCGCTCCCGGCACGGCGCTGTGCTGCCGGGCGCCCTCGGCTCCCCGCGGCCACCGCCCGTTCTCCTCGCCGGGACTCGGGCTGTTCCCGCGGGCGCGGGGCCGCGTTGGCTGACGGACCGCGCGGCCCGGCGGCCCCGAAGCGGCGCCCGCGCGATGGCGCTACCACGCCCCACGTGGACGGCCGTCCTGTCGCGCCCCAGTGGCCTAATGGATAAGGCACTGGCCTCCTAAGCCAGGGATTGTGGGTTCGAGTCCCACCTGGGGTGGTGCGAGCACTTCGCGCCCGGGTCCTTTTGGTGCCTGGAGCGCGCGAGGCCCCGGCACTCCAGGGCGCTCTCCGCGTGGCCGCTGGCACGGGCCTCGTCCTAACCCTGCCGGGACTACCTCTAGGCTGCCGAGCTGCACAAAAACTGGGGTCTTGACTTAGGGAGACCTCTCGACCCAGAATATTTGGAGTGCTCGATGAGTAGTCGGGCCGTGGCGTGCTGAATCAGAAAAAAGAAAAGGCCAAAGGGGGGAAAAATATTTTTAAAAGACATAGAAAAAGCACCTTTTACCCCAGGTGGGACTCGAACCCACAATCCCTGGCTTAGGAGGCCAGTGCCTTATCCATTAGGCCACTGGGGCCTGCGGCTCGTAGGTGCTGCCTCTCTGCCCCTGGTTGGTGGCCCGGCCTAACCCGCCTCCACTAGCCGGCGAGGGTCCCCGCTGCCCGCGCTGCGGTGCCCGGACTCCAGCACCCTGGCGGGTGAAGACCCGGCCTGGCGGCCCGTCTCCCCTACCCCTGGAACTGTCCTGTCCACCTCTACAGAAATGGCAGGATGAGAACAGGCTAGCACCCTTCGCGAATCCTGAGACATAACATTGAAAATCTTCACCATCTTGAGAAAATGCACAACTAGGAAAAATTAAATCCTTCTGGTCATAATTATAGAAACATAATAAATCTCTCAGAGAGAAAAGAAATGGGTCAACCAACACATGCTTCATCCTAACGTTTTCTGGCTTTAAAACTAGGACACACAAAAATAATAAGCACATTTTAAAACATTACACACACTTAAAACCCTTTTAGAAATCCATGCACCTCTGCAAGCTGAAACGAAGCCGCGACCAAGGGCGGCCTTTATTGCTCAGGGAGCCTGGCTGAGACCTCGCCTCCCCAACCCCAGCCTCCCAGGGTAAAGGGAACGAGAGACGCTGTCTTCCTCCAGCAGTCTGCAGAAACCCTGCGCCCTAACACCAGCAGGCGGGGAAGGCGGCCAAGGAGCTGGTCTCAGCCTGGAGGACGCCCCCTCTTAAGTTAATGCTGGTTTGCAGAAGGTCAAAGCCGATGACCTCGCCCACGTGGGTGGACTCATTAATGGCCACTTAGATCAAGAAACATTTCCAGCACCCCAAAAAGCCACTTTGTGCCTTTGCCCAGTCACCGCTTCCCCCAAGTTCATTCCTGATTTTCCTCACCATAAAGCAGTTTTGCCTTGTCATGAACTCAAGTAACTCGGGCTTCTCTGGCCCAGGATCTGGACCAAGGCGTCCACCAGCCGCCCGACTTGATTTTGCCCTCCCTGTTTGTAAGGAACAGTCCTAGCCTGTGCCCTCCTCTGAACCCAGCCCAGTTTGTTTCTCTTCACTTCTCTTCCCCTCCTGAGTGTCTTGAATGCTTTCTCAGGCCCCTCACGGGCACCCAGAGTCTTCGGAGGCCTCGTGGGATCAGCCCTTGGCTCCAGGGTCAACGCACCGGGACGCCCCGCCCCACCTAACCAAGCATCTCCTGGGTTCTGTCTCGACCCACCCTCCACCACCCCTACCCAGCCCTGGGGTCTGTATCCCCAGCTGCTCCAGGGCTCAGCCCTGTCCTGGGGTCCCCCTTCCCCAGGGTACAGCAAGTCAGCGCCCCCCAGGCAAAACCATGGGCATCACCAACCGCCCTCCAAGGCCTGTCCGGCCGGGACTGTCTCCCCGCACAGCAGCTCCCACGTCACACACCTGCTCCCCTCCAACTCTCTGCCCCCACGGTCCTTTTGCTCTCCGCATCCCCCATCCTCTTTGCTGCGGTCCCAGGGGGACCCTGACTGCTCATGAGGCGTCCACCGCCTGTGCACACTCACCTGCGGGCTTCCCCTCGCGGTCAGGTCAGCTTCTCTTCCCCTGACAGCCTCAGTGAGGGCACAGTCTGGACGCCCCGGTCATCATGCTGACCAGGCGCCCACTCAGCGGAGCACACGTGCCTGCCACGGCTTCTCTCCCCTGGGTGCCAGCCAAACTAGGCTATTACTCCTAACATTCCCAAGTACATTCCCGGGGTCACTAACCACTTACTTATTCACCTAAATGTCCCACTAACCCTCTGAGGGGGCACCGTGATCACCCCTATTTATATCCCTATTTATAGCCGGGGACACCAAGGCTCAGAGGCTCAGCCCCTGCCCTCCCCTTCGGCTCTCCCCCGGCGGGTCAAGTGCAGCTTCTCTGACCACTAGACCTTCCTTATTTCTACGTTGTGGGTCACGTGATAGGTCAGGAGTTCATCTTTCTTCTCAGCTTTTCTCACCACCTGATGGGATGTAAATTCTCCGAAGGGACTGGGCTGTCCCCATCGCTGTCACCCCGTGCCTGGGGTTCACTCAACACCTATTGATAGTGAAGGAGCCAATGGAGGCCGAGCTTCCTGCACATGCGCCTTGGCTCCCTCGAGGCTCCGGGTGCCCTGAGGGCAGGGACTGTGGCACCACACGGTCTGTAAGAGTCAATGGCTTTCTTGCTTTTGCTGAGGCTGAGTTCCTGTCACAGCATCTTGGCAACAGCAGCTGGTTATTTTGCATTTAGAACATCGCAAAAGTCACAGGAGTTAACTAGTCAAAATAAAACAGCGGTTCACACTAGTGGTCACCAGCACCCTGCAGGCCTGGTGCCTCCCCAGCCCACAGGGTGGCAGAGAAGTCCTCATTCCCACTCACTCTCTTGCCTCCCCAAACCTGTGACAGCACGGAACAAAAGCTGCTCCCTCCCTGTGCAGACCCTCGGCAGCCCCCATTAGACCGGCAGCCCCCATTAGACCGGTGCTCGAAGCTCCTCACCTGAGGCTGGAGACCGCTGGCCGAGCTTCGACCTCCAGCTCGACTCGCTTCCCACAGGCGCTGTGCACACTCCCATTCAGGTGGCGCCCTTGTCACCCCACCCGGCTTTTCTCTTTGGTCCCGTTATTCAAGCCCTTCCACGCCAGGGACACGCTCTCCTCTCCATGCTGCTGGTTAGCAGTCCGGCCTTTTCCGAGGCCCGGTGGATGCCCGCTCACCTGCTTCGGCCCTTCACCCCACAACTGTGCTGACCCCACAACTCAGCCCTGTTTCCTCTGGGCTGTGATGCCCAGCTAGGCCAGGCAATCACTGTTTGCAGATTTCAGCTGAGAGGACGGTAGGAATTCCGTGCTGAAGCATTCTGAATGAGAAGGGAAGCCCATGCGACTTTGTAGAACTTTATTGCAGCTAACACATAAGATGGACCGCGAAGGCCTGACAACCTGTGACCACCCACCAAGCACCCACATTCCGACACGCCTGTGGCGGTGGCCCTAGGAGCAGGTCTCCCGGGGAACCTCTCGCCGCCGCTACTGGAAGTGCTGAGGTCTGTGTGGCTGCAGAGACGGCTTCAATCCATCTCGACCCTCCTGTTTGTCTTTAGGACAGCGTTTATTCTCTTCTGTCTCAGCCTCTCCCGGTTCCTGTTTTCCACCCTGCAACAGAAAGATGCCGTCAGGCCCCGGGGCCCACTCAGGGCTTTTCAATGTGGTGGAGGAGCTGGCGCTCGTGGGAGCAATGGGTGGCAGCTCCCAGCCTCCTCTCGGGTCTGTCTCTCCGGCGCCCCGTCTTCTAGCCGTCTGCCCGGAAGGCCTGGACTTCCTCTTGCCACTCTTCCCGGCATCCCCTTGTCCACAGCCTCGGTTTATAGACACTGGGCTTTTTCTGGTACCTGGTCCTGTGGAGAGCAGCATCTTCTCTGGATGGCTCCTTGGCTGGCTGGCTGGCCTCGGCAATCATGTCTCGAATTTTCTGCAGGCAATCTGCCAGATTTCTGAACTGATAGCGGCTGCACTCAGAGGTGAGTATCAACTCTCCTGACCTGTTGATCTTATTTTTATGCTGCGGAGAACAAGAGGCAAACCAGAGCTGTCGAGAGGAAAGCCTTAAAAGCAGCTGAGGACTAGAGGCAGAAATGGGGCCGTTACCGTGAGGGCCATCTTCTGCCTTACGGGCTCGGCGATCCAGTCGGCCGTGGCCAAGTGGAACCTGACTTCAGCCTTGGAATTCACTGTCAATAAAGAGAGCAGGGGTCACCGACACTCTTAGGAGACTCAGCAGACTCACACAGGGAGGCGAGAACCCCAGCCAGGCCCGTTTCTACCCTGTGTCAACGTGGGGGCAAAGGTGGCCGTGGACTCAACCTGCAGCCCATGAGACGCTTCTGGACAAACATAAGCTGCCAGGGCCTCTATTACACTCGTCTTGGGTCCCAAGAATGAAGGAAACCTGTTTTTGGAGTGGCTGCCAGCTCGCACTGTGATTTCCCTTTGTTTAGGCCCACAAGCCCGTCCTGGCCCTAGCAACCCAGAGCTGAGGGGCTGAGAATCAGACCACATTCAGAGAATAAAGAGGATTATTATAAGCTGGCAATATTTAAGCTCCTACTTAAAAAAAAAAAAAAAATCCCTTTATTCCACATGAAAGTAAGCACAGGACAACTCAAGTCTGCCTCCGAGCTAAGTTTTAACGGGGAAGAAAACACAAGGCCCCAGTACCTTTGTTAACATTCTGGCCGCCGGGCCCGCTACTCCGACAGTAAGATATCGTCAGGCGATCTGCAAAGCACAACACACACCAGCGGGCAGGTCACCCGCAGCAAGGTGCCAGGCCGCTGAGTTACTGCCCCACGCTGTCCTGATGGCACCTCCCTCACCTTCAGAGACTTAAGTACATAAGGTCAGAGATTATTTACAATGTCAAGATTAAAACCCAGAGTAAGTGACCTCCCCAAGGTCACACAGACAGCAGGGGATGTGAAGGATGACCTGGACCGTCTGCTCCTGTTCTGCACATGCCACCAGGTCTGGCTGCGGGCTTTCTGCTGTCTGCTTGTTTGCTTTAACGCAAGGACTCTTTCAAAAGCTCACACCAAGGGACATGCTTAGTTTAATATGGTATCGCAAAGTGTGCTGGAGGTGCAATCCCCACAGACTGTCGGTTTCTTTAAGTCCGTTCCAAGCTCTGTGTAGGGCGAGATATATTCACTTCAGATAGATCTGTAAAATGCAAGTGGAGCTTACGCTAGAAACTCTTCTGCACCACACTTTTCACTAATAACGATCATTGGCTGTAAAAGTTGCTTCGTGTCACAGGAACATCAACAGCTCGTCATCCATGCTGCACGGCGCTCCAGAGTGGCTGGGCCAGCTTTTATCTTGCTTATTCTAACAATGCACATCACACACTCACTGGGCTGGAGAGACCTGGAAGGAATGTGTGAGGGGCGGAGGGATGAAACAAAATGACTCACCTAGAGGGATGTCACTGCTGGTGTGCCGCGCATTATCCTGCAAGGGAACAGACACGGTGTCACCTCAGTGCTGCCGACTCCAGGGAGGTCCAGGGCATAGAAGGGATGCGAAGTCACAACGCAAATGTAATGCAACTATTTTCAGGTCCCCAGCTTGTTCCCTATTAAAATGAGAATGACAGAGACAGCTTCCCCCAACTCAGACCTCTCCTGCCTTCCCACCTTCACCCGAGTGTGTCAGGTGCCATCAGACACCTGGCTCCTGGGAGGGAGGGGAAGTACCGCGGTGCACCTGCAGGAGGGAGACCCAAAGGCACACCTGACGCCATCTTGGAGCAACAAACCAGGGGCCACCCCGTTCCTTCCTGCTCACACTGAGGCTGTCTGCTTGCTGACTGGCACACCTGCCTTCAGGGTTTGTGTCAAACAACTACTCACTCTACAGTTCTCGCCTCCGTCTCTCCTAGAGCTGCTCCTCTCTAGCGACCCCTTTCAGCCTCAACTCCTGATGTCCACAAGCCCAGTGCAAGCCCTTTGGAAGCTTTCTGGCCATCCAAACTCAAAGTATCTTCCTTTGACTCCCTTTGGTCGCTTTCATCCCTTTTCATCTTAAAATTATTTGTGGGGTGAACTTCTCATCCTATTCTACCTCTCTGCACCACTGAAGACCACCATGCATGCTCCCCTCACCCCCCAATGAAGCATGTTCTTCTTGCCTTTCCTGTGTTACTGCAATCCCCTCACTGGTCTTCCTGTTCTTGCCATTCGACAGTCAGTCTTCCATAAGGCTCTCTAAAAGAGATCCTTGTATTACGAAGTGGGGTCACTTTACTCCTCTGCCTCAAACCCTCCAAGACCTCCCCAGTGTATTCAGAGTCAAGCTAAAGGCCTGCAAGCCCTACAAGCAGCCTCTCCCTTCCAGGTCCCTCCCTTCTGACTGCACTGCTCAGTCACATTGGCCTGCTTGCTGCTCCCTGGACAAGTCCAGCACGTCTGCATCCTTGCAGGGATGCTCACCTCACTATGCTCAGGGCTCACGTACTTGTTTCTTCCAGGTCCCTATCTGGCTGTCACCTTCTCATGAGGCCTTTCCACACCATCCCACTTAAAATCCCAACCCTACCCCCACCTTAGCATGCCTTCTTCCCTCCAAGCTCTATTTTCTCAATGTACTTACCCCCGCTCACGCTCTACTTATTTATTGCCTGTCTTCCTACATTAGACTATAAACTCTACAAGCATTATGATTTTTGTGCTCGGTTCACTCCTCTAGCCCCCAGCCTGGCAGAGGGCACACGATGTGCTTTCCAGAGAAGTTTGTTTAATGAATGGATGAACATCCTCTTCCAGTTGCAAGTGGAAGTTCCATAAAACTGGATGGGTCCTAGCTCTTGGGCTCCACGGCCTGATATCGCCCCTGCACCCATCGAGTTGTTAATAAATGCATCCTGAAGAAACGGACGAGAAGCCACTTCCTCGGGCGTGCTGGGGCTGCTGGAGGCTATGGACAGGGTAGCTTTCCCAAAAAGAACAAGCCACTTGGCGGTCTCCTGCCTTTACTGTCCACCCTGGAGGGCTCGAAGGTGCACATTTTCCCTTGGGGCAAGATTTGGGCCTAAGGACCGGGGAACGTCTGAACAAATCCAGCGTGTTCTCCCGGAGCCCGCACACTCAAAATCGCGCTGGACCCCACCGAGCACGCGGAGACCCGAGTCCCCCGGTTGCTCCGGCAACCACCCTACTCCTTTGGCTACCGTCTGGTCCAGCACGCCGCCTCCCCTTCGACGTACACCAAGCCCGGCCAATGGGGCCCCGGCTTTCTGACGTCACCCAGAAGCGGCAAAGAAACGCCCCTTCCGTCCAGCCCTCCCGGCTCACCGGGACCCTCCAGGCGGTGTCCCGGCCCCGGGACTCGGGGTAGAGTTTGTCCAAGCTGTAGATGCTCTGAAACTCCGTGCCGTCGCCCTGCTTGTGCAGAGCCCGGCGGGGACAGCCGGGCGGGAGCAGCCAGGTTCCGGCTCGGCACAGGCTCCAGCGCACGCAGCGGGCGACCGCCATGTTCGGGTGTCGGGCTGCTTCCGGGAGCACTTTCTTCCGCGGTCCGCCCGCGCGCTTTCCTCCGAACTTTGGTTCCGCGCTGCTTTTAGCGTCTCCGCGCGAAGCAAGTCGGGCTGGAGTCCTGGTGTTGCTCCCGGTGGCGCCTGTTAAAAGCTCCATTCACGGCCTCTGAGAGGCCTGGTGGGTGCTCTGAGGTCGGCTGCCGCGTGGGGAAGACGCTGGCCAATTGCGAGCTCTCAAGGGAGCCTCCTGGCGAAAAGAACCCTAAAATCCCTTGTCCTCCAAAAACACTCCCCTTGCAGTCTGTGCTGTATCCCCCCTCCGGGACAGCCAATCTCCCCTCAAATCCCATACCATCAGTGATGCCGCCCTGGTCTAGTTCATCTCCATCCACTTTCCTCTCCCCTTTTTTCTTTCAAGGTCTCTGAACCTTATTTTCCTAGCTTATTGCCTGTCTCCTGGCCCCAGTGTAATAAACCCCACCGACTCACTGTGGGTTCCCAGTACCCGAACCAGGCGGATTATAGGTGCTCAATAAATATTGATAAGATGAAATTTTAAAAAATGTGTTGAGTTCAGCTGGAGCTGATTTTTAGTGACGTGAGACTCTGACAGGCGTCCTATATGCGAACCCGAGCTAAGCACGGTGCAGGACAGAGAGCTGAGGGAGGAGAGGAAGGTAGTTCACAGAAATGTTTTAAAAGCAGACATCCCTCCTCTTCCAGGGTTGTGGGGGAAACATGTTTCGTGCAACATTATGGGGTGGGGGTGGTTTCCTAGCTAGGAGATAAGGGGCACCGGGGGAGGCAGGTAGAGTTTGAAAGAGCCACAGGCTAAGCAGAGGCCTTTTTAGGGCTGTGACGACAGGAAATCGAAAATGGAGATGTTCTAACTCTGAGAAAGGTTGGCAGTAGAGCAAGCAGGATTTGAAAGCAGCTCAATAAATGTTAGTGATTATTAGGAATGCTAGTGGCTGTTTCTTAATGAAGAGTTCTATTTTTAGGAAAAGCATAATTACCTAGAAAACTGTGCCCTTGAGGGTGCTGCTTGAAACAAGATGATCGTTAAATCAAGGCTCTACCATCCTCGGCTCACTGACGCCGGGAATGAATCACTTCGCAGTCACCGGTTTTGTAAATTCAAATTCGGAATGGCAATGGACATGTCTTCTGGGCTCTAGGCTGGCAGGGGAGTCTCCTGAGTCCCTCCTTGTCTGACTTAGTGCTAAGACCTCAGAGGGAAGAGTCGTCTCCATGGTGACAGGAATAAGCTGCTCAGGGGAACAGAGCCAGGAACTCACCCAGGTCGTCAGCTCTGGGATTATGAATAATAGTCAGCACCATTCCATGGCATCATGGCTGCAAGGCTGGGCTCCAGCTCTGGGCCTGATCCAGAGTGGCAGGAAAAGGAGCCGAAGGTTTCCATGGCCCCAAACAAACACAGCTTGCTCAGGCCATCTGGTGGCCTGGATTCTGGGAGGAAGGGGTAGAGAGAATGAGACAAGCTGCCCCTGGGGCCGAGGGAAGAGCAGCTGGCCTGCTTCTCACCCGGTGCTGCTGAGAACCATTCATAATAGAAACCTTTCTGGGAGAAACAGGTCTGAGAGGTGCCACCTGTTGCCTTCAAGTGGTGGACCCTGAAGGCCCAGGATGGCCTCTTCCCTCCCTGGTCCTCCAGGGGCTGAATGGTGCTTTGGGAAGGGAATGTTCACAGGGGAGAGGAGAAAGGGGGAGGAAAAGTCGAGCTGGCCAGCCACCCTATCAGCCAGGAGCTTGCAGACACCAATGCTTCTGCATGCCCTGTGAGTTGGGGTACCACTCCCATGTAGGGGTCCATAGGACTTTCTTTGTTATCTCTGATGTGCCTGGGATCAGATCGGCTCTTAAAAAATCAACCTCATTTTGAGAGAAGGAATGCGCAGTGTCAAATAGTGAATCGGTCAGGGTTCAGATACTTCTTTGACTTTGAATGGCTGACTTAGCCTCTAAGCTGCAGTATCCCCATCAGTAAAATAGAGATTTTTATAGCTGCCTCCTAATGTTACTGGGGTATTAAGTACCTGTAATGCTCTTAGCACTGCCTGGCACAGAGGCTGAAGGCAATAAAGTGAGCTGCCTCTAGGGGATGCTAAGGGCACCCAGGCTCCTACAAGGAGCTTGACTACGATGACATCTCTTTCCTCTGCAGCACTGGGGTGGGAAAGCCAGACGGCATGTACCCCAGCCAGCCTCCCCTTCCCCCCGGGGCTGGACCGGTGCACAGGGCAACCTGATGTGAGTGGGCAAAGCTGCTACCTTCTTCCTGGAGGCTGCTCCCTTCACCACCACCCCCTAATCTGCCCGTTCCCTGAAAACGAACCACCCCAGGCTTTCAGCTCATGGTTTACTGGGGCAGGAAAGGCAGGGCTTTTTCTGGGCTGGTGGGTGGCTGGACCAAACCCCCTCACCACAGAGATTCTTGCGTTTGGCCTTGGGGTGGGGAAGAGGGAGTCAGTCAATGAAAGGAGAAGGGAGGCAGGGATAGACAGTGGGGAGTAGGGACCACGTGGAGACAGGAAGGCAGGTGGGAAAAGGACAACAGAGGGCAGAGAGGGTGGCTGGCCATGGGCCACAGGAGTGTCCTGCTCCTCCCAGCCACTGTGCCGGGTCTCCCCCCCTCCACACCCCGCTCTTCATCCGCTGGAGACGGGTGACAGCAGATGGAAAAACCCAACCGTCACTTGTGTGGGGCACACAGAGAACCCTCACACTATCCAGTTGATATAAAAAGCATAAAAACCACTAGTTCCTCTCCCCATAGAGGTTCAGGAACATTTTCTTCTACAACCCCAGAAGTCACCTGTGCTGCTGGCAGGTGTGGGCTGAGGGGCGGGATGGGCAAACTCAGCTCAGGAGGGAGTGTAGCCCGGCGGGGGTGGGGGGTGGACAAGTGCAGGCAGAGGGGCAGTGTGGGGTGAAGTCTCGGCTCCTGAGGTGCTTCTTTGGCCCAAACCTGCAAGCATCTCCCGGGCCTCTGCTATCTGAACTTGGGTAGCAGTGCCCGAGTTCCGGGTGGACAGCATCAGAAATGGGAGCTGAGCACAGGACAGAAGAGCACGCTATTACTTTGCGTTGCAGAAATCAGGAAATCCCGCCCTGTAAGTGACACTTGCGGGCGAGAGCTGAGCAGGGCACTGTCTCGGTGAGGGCCGGCCCACGCAGCTGCAGACGCGTCAGTCCTTACCTGACGTGGGGAAGGGCTGGGTGTTCTCGTGCCGCCTGAGGGGTGTGGGTGTTGCCAGGATTTTCCGGTACATGGAAGAGAGGTTCAGGGTTTACAAGTTTGAAGAACAGCAGTGCCTGGTCCTCAAGTCATTCTGTGGCTGACCGGTCACCAAGCGTGCAGCTCCCTGAGGACGCACCTGTATGAGGATCCCTCAGAGCAGAACAGGTGGATCCACTGAAATCCACTGCTGAGGGGAGCAGTGGGGAGAAAGGAGAGGTCTGCTGCGCCCTGTGGGTCAGCCTCCTCCTTCCCTCTCCTTCTCCCAATTCAGCCTCCACATGGCATCCTGACAAAGCTTTAAAAACCAACCAGGTTGGGCCTCCCTGGTGGTGCAACGGGTTAGGGGGTTAGGTCTCAGCGCGAAGAAGCTATCAGCAGCCACCACAGCACGTGTTCAATCCCCAGCCAGGGAGCTTCCCACATGGTGCAGCAGTCCTCTCATCTCCTGTCTCCCCGCTGCTCCCCTCAGCAGTGTACTTCAGTGGATCCACCTTTTCTGCTCCCCTCTCCGCCTCTGGTGAATCCTCCCCCCCACCTCTGGCCTACACCCCAGCTCTTGTGTGCATAAATAAATCTTTTAAAAAGGAAAAAAACCATCAGGTGCTGAAAACATGCCTTCAGGGGCCTATCCTCCACCCACCCTTGCTGCTCTCTGGGCTCTTCCCCCCAGGTTCCCTTCCTAGATCTTCCCTGAGGTTCCCCTTCCAGGGGGTATCCCTCACCACTCTGTGACTCTCAACCATTTTTTTTTTCTATAAAACGGTTCCCTGTAGGAGCCTATTCAGAGAGATGTTTTTCTAGTTGCTCTCCCAGGAAACTTTAATACCAGAGATATATTGAATATTTCTATGCACTGGATATGTCCCTCTGGACATGAGCTTTTCTATGAGTTTCAAAAATTCGGCTCATTCTGGTGGCTCTGGGTACCCTCATGCACCAGCCACCCCAGGGTGTAAATACCCGAGCAGTCATGGACCTTCTGTCTCCTTCACCATCATGGCCCCTGCACGACTGAGCTGGCACTCAGAAAACACATGGAAACTTCCAAGTTACTCGAGTTGTTTGGCTGCAAATCCAGGGACCTGAAGGGGGCGGGGCTGAGGGTTCAGGCCTCAGAGGTCAGAGTAGGGGTGAGGTGGGAGGGGTGGGGGTGGGAGGGACACAGACAAAGGATATTGGCTCAAGGGCCGTTTCAGCTTTTAGAATAGTGATGTATTTTTTATTAAAGAAGAGAATAAAGCATTTGTAAATATATTTCTCTCATGTATACTTCAAAGGTGACGTTGGTTGGCGCTACAGAACTGGGGAGCAAATAGGCAGTAGCCCTCCCCCACCCCACCCCCTCCGCCCGGGATGACAGGGACACATGGAGGGCTGGCAGCTGCCCGGCTCCGAAGGACAGGAGGTTCCAAGGTGTGTGGACGAAGGCCGGCTGCCAGCTCTCCTCACAGTGTGGCCTGGAGAGCTAGGTGGGGCTCCAGGGCGGGCCGGCATGCTTGCTGAGAAAACCCCTTTACCCATGAGGAAGGAATAAGGCATGAAGGCTCCCCACTGGGCCCCGGCGCAGAGACCAGGGACTCGCACCGGATTGGAGGCGCCTGTGATTTCTGGGGTCTCGGGATGGGCAGCAGGGGGAACTGGAAACCCGGAAGAATTGCTCAGGGCAGACTGGGCACCTGGGCATCTCTTAGCTGTGGTCTTATCGAAGCCTTAAACCGCTGACTCAGCCAGGCCCTCGGAAGCCCCCCCAAAGGTGGAAGGTTAAGAGCAGGCAGGGAGAGGCGTGATGTCCCTCCCAGTGCATTTCAAGACTGTTCAGTGTGGGGAGAGACTCTTGGGCAGTCCCCAGTGAAGGGCGGCAGGGTGGACCTGGGGCCGCTGGCTGGTGGCACATGCCCAGGGCGCTGGGGGGGCGGCAGCAGGAGTGGTCTGGGGTGGGGTGGGCCTGCGGGGGGCTTGGGAGTGAATGAGACATCATGGTCCCTGAGATGGGGCAGGCAGAGGTCAAGCTGGGAGAGTCGGAAGCCACTCAGTGGTTTGCAGAGATGGGGGCTCCCCGATGCCCAGACCCCTGGAAGGCTTAATGCCCAAAAGGCATCTCCAGGGGCAACTAGAACTAGAGGAGGCTGGTTCTGAGGAAAACTGGCTGTACGGCTTGTGTATGGCTGCTGAGGGGCTCCCTGTTCCCCTCCTCTGAGTGGCTACAGATCTGGCCTGAGGGTCTCGGGGCGACGCAGCCCTCACCAGGACCCGGCTGAGGCTCCCCGCTCTGTGTGGCAGGGCCTGTGTCTGGCCGGTCAGGACACTGGGGGCAGGACAGCTGGTGCCAAGGGACTAGCCCACTGAGGTTGGGCAGAAGCAGCGGGTGATCCGGGGGACCCTGGAACCTGCAACAGCTGACTCTGGGGTCCCCTTTCAAGTGTTTCCAGTTGTGGCAAGGGTCAGGGAGACCTTGCATTGCAAAGCTCTCAAAAAAAAAGCACCCCAAAACCCAAACTTTAAAAAAAAAAAAAAGCCAGTTGGTCCAGGATGGCTTTCAGAAGCCTGGCCACAGAGCTGGGGGCAAGGTCTGGGGCCGGGGCCGGGGGCCGGGGCCGGGGCGTTTGGCTTTGAAGCGGGGACCTGCGCCTCTGGGCTGACAGGGGATGGTGGAGGGTCCCGGCCGGGCGCCTGTTGACCACCTCCGTGTCAGCAGGGAACAGGATGCGCCCCTGCAGGCTGCCCCCTGGGTGGGCGTGGTGGCCTCTGGGCTCTATTGCTGCCTGGGGCCCCTCAGTTGGCCCAGGCTGTGCAGCCGGGGCCTGAGAGACCCGGCCTGACCGGGGCGGCGCGGGCGGGAGAGGGTCACTTGCTGCTGTGCGTCTTCACTTTGGTGGCATTTATGTCGGCCTTGGTCTTCTGGATCCTGGAGAAGATCTCCTTGAAGAGCGCCTTGTACTCGGGCTGGCTCTGCTCCAGCCGCTTGTCCACGGCCTCCACGTGCAGGCTCAGGCTCTTCTCGCCGGCCTTGGTCTCCCCCTGGCCCTCCTCGCCCCCCAGCAGGTCCCTCCACGAGCTGTCCCGGGAGATGGGCCGCGAGGTCTGCACGCCGGCGTGCCGCACCCCAGCCCCGTGCTGCCGGCACTTGCTCAGCAGCTCCTCGTACTTCTCCAGCAGCGCGTGGTACTGCTCGTCCACCTCGCGCAGGATGGACATGCCGCGCCGGCGCACGCTGTTGGCGTGCAGCGTGAGGTTCCCCGCGTGCCGGCTGGCTGGGTCCTTGGCCACGATGGCGTTGAGCGCCGTGTCGCTGCAGCTCTTGCGCACGGCGTGGCTGGGGGAGGTGGCGGGAGAAGAGGCACAGTCCTGGATGCCCGAGTCGTCCCCACCGCCGGGCGGGGGGTCGTCAGCCTCAGGGGCCTGGGTGAGGGGCGCCAGCAGGGCCTCGGCCAGGTGGTCCTCCCGGCCCAGCAGGTAGGTCTTCGCCTGCTTCATCTGCTGCAGCTCCAGCAGCTCGGCCTCCAGCTCCTGCACGCGGAGGCGGCAGCCCTCCATCTCGCAGAGCTGCCGCTCCAGCGCCGAGCACTCCTGGAGCACCGCCGTGTACTCGCGCTCCGCCCGCTCCTTGCGCTGCCGCTCCTGGCTCACCTGGGCGCGCAGCACACCCACCAGCGTCTGCAGCCGCTCGTTCTCCTGCTCCAGGGGCCGCGGGCCCAGCTCCAGGGAGGAACTGTGCAGGCGGAAGGCGTCCTCACACCTGGAGGGGGCGGGGGCGGGGTGGCGGTCACCCCAAGGCGCCCACTGCCAGCCCCGACACTTAGATCTGTTTGCGCCACTCCCCACCCTTCTCCCCCTGCTCTGCCCTGGGAGGCTGACCTCAGCGGGCTCTCCCCAGGGGAGGGGAGGGCCCTCCAGCCAGGAGGAGTTCACAGGGTCTTGGGAGGGTCTTCCCCAAGTGCCAGGCTTTCTCCCGACCCCTGCAAGCCATTCCCTGGGTGCTGCTGTGTCGGGGGGCCCCACACCCGCCTGCACCTCTCCATGAATCACCCATCCCCCCTTTCTCTGTGCAAGGGCCGTCTGTCTCCTGCCAGGACCTTACGGGGACTCCTCCTCCAGACGCAGCACTGGACATGAAGTCGGCCCAGTACCAAGGTATAATGCAAACTAAAAGGCTTGCGGGTGAACCCTCCTGGGCTCAAATTCTGGCTCACGGAACAGTGACCTGGGGGGAAACGCAGAACCTCTGAGTTGTGGTTTTCTCACCTGAGTCGCGGGGATGAAGTCAGAGAATGAAATGACTAAGCAGAGCGGCGGGTCTGGGGCCAGCTCTTTGCGAGCCGGCTCGCTGGCTGGTGTTGGCAGTGGGCCGGGCAGCGCACCGAACCTCAGTCCCACCTCCTGCCCATGCCCACGCTATCCTCCCTCCCCTGGCTGCAGTGGCGGGCACCTGGAACCGCGTCCAGGGTCCGGGCTGCTCCCCGCCGGGGCCTCACCCACCTGGGGCTGGCGCACAGCTCCTTGAGGCAGGGGAAGGTGTGGATGGTGCGCCTGCGCTCCCGCTTCTCCCGGCGCCCCCGCAGCTGCTCCAGGCCCCGCAGCTGCTCCACCTGGGCCTGCAGCTCCTCCACCCGGGCCTGAAGGCGCTCAATGGTCTCCGACAGCCTGAGGTTAGAGTGGGGGGCTTGAGGGGATGGGGCAGCCCTCCTCATGGCAGTCTTGGAGAGGCACAGGTTGGGGACAGGTGGGTGACCTTGAGGCACAGTGCCCACAACCCAGGCGAGACAGGGAACCCGAGGACACACCCGTCTCCCGTACCGCCCAGGCCCAGCGGACACTTCCTCCTGGGCCAGCTCGGGTCTTTGTACACCCTCTGTCACTTATCACCCTGGAGGGCAATAAAATATTTACACGCCTGCCTTCCCCCCCAGGCTCTGAGCTCCGAATCTGGGAGAGTGTCTTTGTAGCCCCGTCCTTGTATCCCTAATGCCGGAAACAGCTGGTGTGTGGGTGATGCTTGAAGGATTGTGGCCTGAATGTTAAACCTTTCAAAATGGGCAAGGGCAAACCACTGCCCTCCCAGGTCTGTGCCTGGGCTCTGGGTGGAAGCTTGAGCTACACCCGCTGGTCCTGACGGCCTCGTGCGCGCACGCCCAGCCCCGGCCTCCCCGGCCTCCGCGGCCTCTGCCCCATCCTCACCCGTGGATCTTCTGCTGGGCAGCCTTACTCTCCAGCACCAGCTTCTGGTTGGTCAGCTCCAGGTCTCGGGCCGTCAGGTCCAGCTGCTCGTACACTTTGGCGTGCTGCTCGTTCATACACCGCAGCGTGTCCAGCTGCTTGGTCAGGTACTAGGGGCCCAGGTTGGGGGCGGTGAGTAACCTTTTAGAACAAGGCTGGGGCTAACATCCCCCCTCCCCCGCCCCGGGCCTCCTTGCCACTTCAGCGGTGTGGCGGGTGGGGTATAACACGCTGGTCTAGTGGGGCTGCCTGGGACCGTTGTGCAGGTTGTGAACTGCGCAAGGTTGATTGGTGGTGGTGGTTGGGGGGTGCTGGGAAGGTCTGTGTGGGCCCCTCACCTCGATCTCCTGCACCTGCTCCTCGTTGGTGGAGTACATCTGCTGCAGGGCCTCCTCCAGCTCCTTGTTCCTCTCCAGCAGCGTCTTCCCCAGCTCTGCGGCCAAGTGCAAGTCTGTGGGCAGAGGCGGGAGGCACGTGAGCAGCGTGAGGCCAGAGGACCCCCGTCAGTGCCCTGTGAATATACAAAGGACCGCTGAGCTGCTGGGCACTTGTTCCGAGCATTCATTCTGGGCTGGGGGCTGGGGACCCCAAGACAGCCAGGACATGGGCTGACCTCCTGCCGGGAGCAGAGCCTTTGCCCCGCCTCGACGGTTTTTCCCCAGACACTCCCCGCTCATCTCTCTCCTCTTTGAAGCCTGTGCTCAATGGCCACCTTGTCCAGGGGGCCTTTCCTCAGCCACTCAATTCAAAGCCATACCCTCCCCCACCCCACATTTCCCCCCCCACTCAATTTTTAGCATTTATCACCATCCAACTTTCCAAAGGACTTGCTCATTCATCTTGTTCATCTCCCCCCAGCTAGTTGTAAGCTCACAGGGCAGGGATTTTTGCCTGTTTCATTCACTGACTTCCCTGTTATTAGGATGGTCCCGCACAGAGTAGGTGTGAATGAATATTTTTTTTTTAACCTACTTAGACATCTAGAAGGATAAGTTTTTTTTTTAAGATTTATTTATTTATGCATATAAGAGCTGGGTGTAGGCCAGAGGTACAGGGGTGGCGGGGGAGGGGGGTGAGAAGATTCACCAGAGACAGAGCGGGGGGCAAGAACAGGAGGATCCACTGAAGTACACTGCTGAGGGGAGCAGCGGGGAGACAGGAGAGGTCTGCTGCGCCCTGTGGGAAGCTCCCTGGCCGGGGATCGAACTCGTGCTGCAGTGGCTGCTGATATCTTCATAGGGCTGAGAATTAACCCGTTGTGCCACCTGGGAGGCCCGCGAATGACTCTCTTTGAAAGAGAGAGAGGCGCATCCACAGGCACAGGACAAAGTGCCCCAGATGACACATAAGGCAGAGTGAGCTCTTGCTGGGCATGGTGGGAGGTGCAGGTAATGGCAGCCTTGGGGTGGGACTGGGGAGGGTGGCTTGGGGTTCATTGAGAGGCAGCGGGACAGAGGGCTGGCTGACTGTCAGAATGGGTTGGGGTCTTGGGGGGCTTCAGTCCAAGCCCTGTTCTATGGATGGTGGACGAGAGATGAGGGAAGAACGACCTGCCAGGTCATGGAATGGGGTACAGCTGGGAGAATTCAGGGCTCCTTTGGCATGGCCGTGGGGTACTGCTTGGTCCTAGTGTCATGTCTTCTTTCCTCAGGCAGCAAAACCACCCTCCACCCCCAGCAGCCCTGGTTCTCATACCCTGTGGGACAGGAACCTCCTCCCTCCATTGCAGCCAAAGGCCAGGCCCAGCCCTCAGAGAGGCTGGAGGGAATGTGGGCTGCTGGAGGGGGCTGTGGTGAGGGTGGGGAGGGGTCAGAAGGAAATGGCTGGTACAGGAAGCTCTAAAAATTCTCTCTAGTGTGTGTGGAGTTGTGTGAGGGTCTGTTTTGGGGGGTCTATTTCCCTATATATCAGTATATGCCTGATTATCCTTAAAAACCCAGGGAATAATATATTTGTATAGAAGACAAGAAAACATTTATGTAATATCAGTGTGAGCTGTTTATAACCTATCACTCCCTGGGTTTCTAGGAAAGTTTGGCAGTGATAGGGACGTTCTGAAGTGGACATGGCGTGGTGTGACCCTGTGAGTGTGCAAATGACCACTGAGTGGGAGGGCACTTTATTTATTTATTTTTTTTAAAGATTTATTTTTTATTTATACATACAAGCTGGGGTACAGGCCAGAGGTGTGGGGCGGCGAGAGGGTTCACCAGAGACAGAGCGGGTAGCAGAACAGGCAGATCAGAGATACACTGCTGAGGGGAGCAGAGGGCAAGGCAGGAGAGGTCTGCCGCACCATGTGGGAGTCTCCCTGGCCGGGCGTCGAACTCACATCGCCGCTGCCGACAGCTCCACAGCGCAGCGCTTAACCACTGCGCCACCGGGGAGGCCCACTTTAAATGAGTGAGTTACACGGGTGCAAACTGTATCTTGGTAAAGCTGTTTTTCTTTTTCTTTTTTTTCTTAAAAAGGGTCAGTGGGTTACAGTTAGTTGAAAATTACTCTTTAAACCTTGATCTGTTAAACTGAATCGATTGTATTTGTTTTTGCTAATACATATTTGAAAATATATATTTGAAATATATATAATATATAAAATATATATTTGAAATATAAATGTATATATTTGTGTATATTTGTGTATATATATTTGTATATATTTTATACAATATATATTGTATATATATGTATGTATAAATATATGTATATATTTATACAATATGTATTTGTGTGTATATATATTTATATATATAAATACATATTTGAAAATATATATTTTTAAATATCAGAAAAATAATTTCAAGAACATAACAGTATCACTGATGTTTTTCTTTTCCCTGCTAAGTTATTGGAAGGTTCCGCCATTGAGGGGCTTATGAGACTTCTTAAATGATAAAAAAGCGTAGCAGATAGCCTCATCACTATGGGTCTACATCAGAGTGTTACATTTTACAGTTTAAAGTAACAGCCCACCCCCACACACGCGGGCACACAGGCGGGCACACAGATCTAGGCGCAGACCCCGAGGCTGGGGCTGGGGGAAGGAAGCAGGCCCTTACGTGGGTCCTCAGACAGGGTGCCTTATCTACTCGGGCTGAGTTCACAAGTTTGGATTCTTTTGAAAACAGCTTTAAGGTGTGTGTGAAGGAGCACTTGATGTGAAAACTCAAGCAGTACAGAAAGATGAAAAAACGGTGACAAAAACTTACTTGAAAGCGTCTCTCGGGTACACTTGCCTGTCTCAGCTCCGAATCCGTGAATGAATGGACGTGGCCCGACGTGTTAGGAAAGAATGTGCCGCTTTTAAGTATTAAATCTACACTGGGGGCGGGGGGGCTCCCTGGTGGCGCAGGGGTTAAAGTCTCAGTGCTATCAAGCTATGTCGAGCCATTGCAGCACAAGTTCGATCCCCAGCCAGGGAGATTCCCACATGGCACAGCAGACCTCTCCTGTCTCACCCGCTGCTCCCCTCAGCAGTGGATTTCAGCCCATCCACCTGCTCTGCTCCCCACTCTGTCTCTGGTGAATCCTCTCACCCCTGGCACCTCTGGCCTAGACCCCAGTTCTTGTATGCATAAATAAATAAATCATAAAAAAAAAACTACACTGGGGGGAGGGGGAGCTGGGGGGGCATGGGAGAAGCGGGGAGAGCAGGAGCACAGGACAACACCCCACCTACAGAAAGGTGAGTCAGGGCGCTGGTAACCCCCTTCCCAACAGCCCTCTGTGTATCAAGCACTGAGAGGTACGATCAAGACGACCGTGTTTCCCACACCTGCTTTCTCCACGTAAGGACCTGGCAGGCGGGCGCTCTGTGTCGACGGAGCCACAAGGTCTCTTGATTAGAAGAGTTTCTGTTGCACACGGGTCCCTAAATACAGTCATGGCCACGGGAAGCTATTTTTATGGGCGGCGCTGGGCCACCTATGATCTGCCCGTTTCCCCCTGCTGAACAGTGCAGCTGTCGTGCTTGGGCGGTGCCCGCGCCTGCTTTTGATGGAGCCCCCGGGCAGCACCCTCTCCCCTGTGCTTTACCAGCTCTCACGTGGGGCTCCCTGTGGCCCTGGGGTAGGAAACCCGCCAGGTTGTGGGTGCACAGCAGGAAATCAGTATTCCCTGCATCAGATGATGCCTGACTTTATCCCTTATTGTTGGATTTTTTTAGGGTGTTTTCCATTTCCCCTCTATTAAAAACAAAACTCTAACTTTGTAGTACAAAAACCTTCATGCAAAACACCGCCTATGTCCTGAGGATGCTCTCAAAGAAGCAGAAGGATTGGGCAAAGGCAGGCCTATTTGATTCATTCTGCCACAAGCCTGTGCAGGGAAGCTTGGGGGGGTTCTCCCACCTTGAGGTGGCTTCTTAAAACAGCCCCCACAGCCCCAACATTGTTTAAATCCAGATGAAAGCGAGCAGAGGCAGCTCTGCTGGGGGCGATGTGCTGTGTCCAGGAATTCAGCCCTTTGTCCCTTTTCAGATAGGGACAGTTCTAAGTTCCCCAGAGGGTGGACAACCTCTATACGCTCTCCCCGAGGGCTTCAGCTGACGCTGGAGCTGGGCACCTTGCAGGCCTGGAGTGGGGAGTTTCTGTTTGAAGAACCCTGGCCTGGGGGAAGGAGCACTGGAGCGCAGAGCCCCGGGAAGCTAGATGTGGAATGGACACAGCCTGGTGAACGCCAGAGGAGCCTGGGTAACCGCCTGGCCTGGACAAGAGGCCAAGCCGCTGGTCAGGAAGGCACTGGAATCTGCTCCTATACCCAGAAGTGTGGTGTGAAATCCCCAGAATGGAGCCTTCAGGCTGGGCTTATGTCAGGGGTGGGGGCCCTGTGACCAGATGTCGCCCCGAGGAGCTCCTGGCTAAGAAGCAGCGCCAAACTATTCTAGAGCAAGTCTTCCCTAGCTTAGCCTGCAAAAACAAAAGCAGTTTTCCAAATACCTACCGCAGCTATTAAAAAACCCCACTAAATCATACACACGGCAGATACAAACCTGTAGCCCTGAGCAATTAATTTTCTGCTGAGGATGCCAAGAAAAACTGTTAGTCACCCAACACAAACCCAGTGCGGGGAGGAAGACACTTGAGCTTGTGTTTATTAACTAGAAGTTGGGCAAAAGTCTGAAGCCATCTGTCTACAAAGTGTGACGTCTACACTGCAATCCCACATGACATCGTGTGCGTGGCAGATTCTGGAGCCCAGAAAGGCCACCCCTGGTTCCTCATGATGGAGTGACATCATCTTCCCACTCTCCACGATGGGCGGGCAGGTGTCCCCAAACACCATCCAACGATTCAGGTGTAAGCGAGAAAGGACAGGACCACAGGCTCTCGTCAGTGTCTTCTCCCAGGACAGCTGGTCTGGGAAGAGGCCAGTGCTCCTGTGTTGGCACGGGGGGCAGGCTCCATGGTGGTGTGGGCAGCGCCCCCGAAGCTTAACCTATAGAGCCCAAGGTCAGAGGCAGAGGAAAAAGGAGCCCAGGGACAGCTGCTCTCTGTTCATCCTTCCCAGCGAGCATACGGGGGTGTGCGTTCCTGCTGCTGGGGGCGGGCAGGTCGCGCTGTAAAGCAACACTGAAGCTGGCCCTGTAGAGGCAGCGAGTGGGACCTGGGCCCCTAGTGGTTCAGAAATGGGGAGGGAAACAATGGAAGCTCTTTGGGGTGGGGAGACTCCGGGAGGTTCTTGCAGGGAAACTGGATCACAAAGCAAGCTGAGCTGGCCCACGTTGGCAGGAGGGGTCACGAGCGAAGTTTAGAAGCTGCAGAGCAGGGGACTGGGTGAAGCCAAGGGCTGGAGAGAGGCCAGGAGGTGTCCTCCAGTCTCCCAGGGAGGTGCAGCTGGCCCTGGAACATAGGGCGGGGAGGCCTGGGAGCAAGAGAATGGGGGTACTGGCCTCGCCCGAAGGGGAAGTCGGAGCAATAAACAGCTTATCACAACCAAGTTAATGGGCGCACTGGACCAAGCCAGGGTAGGTACTGATCTCAACTGGCACCTCCCGGGCCCTGGAGTTCTCTGGGGTCTCCTGCAGTGGCCTTCAGCAGCTCTGTCCTCCGAATGCCTGCTGAGAAGCTGGCCACACGCCATGCCCCCGAGGCTGAGAGGGTGAGAAGGGACAGGCACAGGGAAGAAGAGACACGGACAAGGGAGTGGGAGGGGGAGGCACCACCTGGCATCCCTGCGGGAAAACACTACCTCCAAGGCACAACTGTTAGGAACTCTGGGTTCTCAGAGCTGGGGTTCTGTCACCTCCCCCCACTCAGCATGTCAGCACTCTCCCCCCGAGGCTGAGGCTCAAGGTCAGGTGTCCAGGATTTCAGGTCTGACTCAGCTCTCTGTCTGGGAAGAGGTGCCCACAGGCCCTCATCGCCTGGCCCAGGGTGGAGGGAGACAGCAGCAGCGTGCCCGCGCTTAATAATTAATGGCCTTTTCTATTTTTACAGGTGCTCATGGCCATGGGCAGTGGGGACATGGTGAGAATCGAGGACCTTGCTTGTCCCAGTCACTTCCGTCCATGGGGACAGAACAGCATCAAAGTCACACAGGCTCTTGATGGCCAAATGGCGTGAGTGCAGGCAGGGGAGACAGGCGCGGAGTGGCCAGGCTGGCCAGCTAAGCGCTTCCTGGGTCACTCAGAGGCCACTAGGAGCAGCCAGGTAGGAGAAGACTTGGGGATCAGGTGTGGGAAAGGGGGATGCAACAGGCACTTGCTCCCTCCCCCACCCCCCGTGTGGCTGGTCCTTGGCCCAGGCTCACCCCACTCAACTCTCCATGTTGGACCCCTGGGGTTGGTGCCGCAGAAGCTACACCTGGCACTCTAGGTGACTCCCACGCTCCCCGCCTTGGCACGAGCACCCCTTTCACTAGACGCCTGCCCCTGAGCCCCTATTCCTCCCCCAGCTCAGACAGGGTCTGCTCCAACCTTCCTGAGTCTGCTCACTGTGCGCTGGGTGAGGGCTGCTGCAGCGCCCCTGTGGCTGTCACAGTTGCTAGCTGGACCCCATTTCTGCCTCTGCTGGAAGCTGGGGGCCCCTGGGCACAAGAGACGGTGTCCCAGACTCAGCACAGAGCTGCCTGTTTGAATTTTGGTGGAAAGCTCCGGTTTCTCCCAAGATGGTCTCGTTCCTGGTTTCCCTCCTTGTCTCTGAGCTCTGGCCGCGCTGGGTTTTGCGGTGCAGCCAACAGCTACAAGCCAGTAAGGGCCAGAGAAGAGGGGCGCTGGGTCCACCCACCACCCCAGCCCCTGAGCAGGAGCCCCCAACCCAGCTGGACTCTCCACAGCTCCCCTCTCCTCCCCGGAAGCAGTGCATCTCTCACCCCCCTCTAGCTCCTTCCTCCCACATCTGGGGCGGCACGGGGCCAGAGACATCTTTAAGGGTGTGGGAATGAAATGAGACAGCAACAATGTCGGCATCTGCCTCTCCGGAGGCCATCTCCCCAGGAACTCAGCCTCCAGTCCTTCCTCTAGGCCTGCCTCTTCCATGAAGCCCTCTCACTGCATCCTGTTATTTACACTCAGTTATAGAGTCGCTTCCATCTGGGGGGGTGTCGGGGGGTGGGGGGAGGGCTGATCCCAGCTCCCAGGACAATGTCTGACACTTCAGTCCCCAGGGTGTTTGTGGAATACAAAAATTGGGGGCTGCTGCAGCCAGTACTGGGCATCTCACTCTAGGCCAGGAGGCTCAGGAGACTCCAGCACATGGAGTACAGCAGCCTCAGCCTCACAGGGCCCCCCCAGAGGCTCTGATTAGCCCACAGTCCTGAGCACAAGGACAGGACCTCATCTCCCAGCTGCAGAGGGAGGTGGGTCAGGGCCAGAAAAAAGCCTCCGGGATCTGGTAGGTGCCTCCCTTGAGGGCAAAGCCAGGCCTCTGGGGCCCTGAAGATGGACGCCTGGAACAGCGGCTGCTGCACACTTGCTGGGTGACCGGTCCCCTCTCCCTGCACGTGTTTCCTTGCCCCTCCAGCTCTGACCATCCAAAAATGAGAAGCTTTTGGGGACAGAGAAGGTGGATGTGACTCCCCTCCGGCAGGCCTGACCCTCTCCGGCCTCCTCCTTCCTGCCCCAAACAGCCCACCCCTGCTCAGAATGATGTCACTTCGGCCACCTCACCAGTGCTAGTCCCCTTCCAGTCACCCTCTCTGCTCTCTGGTGGGAGGTGGGTGGGGGGAGTCCTTCTTCCAGACATTTGGGAGGGGGCAGGGAGGAGAAGGGCCCGGGGACGCCTCCCTCATGAAGGCAGATTGGAGGCTCCAATCTGATTCCCCACGTCCATCCCCTCCCTGGGGTAGAGGAGAGAGGAGTTGGGAAACTTTCTGGGAGTCTTGAAAGTCTGGGAGTCAAGAATCCCGGCAGGGAACAGTGCCATTGGATTTGGATGGGATAACTTCCCCCAACAAACACACACCAGCCCTCCCAGCAAAACAGAACGGAGGAGCTTCGTCCCTGCCTCTGGAAACTTCCAGCGGTACTCAGGCCCCTAGCAATACCTGGGTGCCTGTAAGAACCGGGTGGGCGAACTGGACGAAGAATGCCCGGGTCGCCCGGGGAAAGAGGAAGACTGCTCCCCCACTTTTGCAGGTCTCTGCGGGTCCGGTCCCGCTCTTCCCCGACAGCGCCCCCTCACTCCACGTCCCCACTCTTCACACGCATCACCCCTCGGAGGACGGCGCGCGAGGTCCAGCCGGGCCCTCTCCTGGGTGCCATCGTTCAACAATGGAGAAGCGGACAAGGTTCGCGGGACGCACCCCGCTTCCTCGCCCCCCGCCCCCGTGCTCACCCTGCTCCAGGTCCTGCTGGTCGTACCACGGCTCCTCGTCC
This sequence comes from Scalopus aquaticus, assembly GCA_004024925.1. Classification (NCBI taxonomy): domain Eukaryota; kingdom Metazoa; phylum Chordata; class Mammalia; order Eulipotyphla; family Talpidae; genus Scalopus; species Scalopus aquaticus. The sequence goes on from PVIJ01005164.1 coordinate 40,620, forward strand.
TCCGCGGAGAAGTCCTCCATCCCGGCGGCTCTCCGCATGGCCCCGCGGGCAGTGGGCGGCGGGCTGGCGCTGCGGCGGCGGGCTCAGGGCCGGGCCGCGGGGCCCGGGACAATGCGGCGGAGGCGGGCCGGGCCTCCGGCGTCGCGGACTCCGGCTGCAGCGCCCCGGCCCGCGCCGCGTCCCTTCGCCATCGGCCGCCCAACGGGCGCCCACGCGGGGCTGGCGTGTCGCCGCAGTCCCGCCCGGCCGGGGTCCTGCGGAGCTGGGGGTCCCAGGCGGCGGCGGCACAAAGGGTGGAGGGGCGGGGACGGCGGGCAGCACCGAGGCGAGCACGGCTCGGACCCGCCCGCAGGCCTGCGGGTCTAGGAGCGCGCGGGTGCCGCGGCGGGCGCCAAGTGCCCGGCTCCGGCCCGCGCTGCCCCCCGCCCGCCGGGCGATACCCGGAGCCGCCGCTGCATCTTGGCGGGGTCCGCCCGGCGCTTCCCAGCTACCCGCTCTGGGGGGGTGGGGCTGGCCACCGACAGCCAATCATAAGGCGTATGTAAAACAGGAGGCGGGCCGGGGGCGGGGCCTCCCGTGTGCCCTGGTCTGTCTGTTGGGGCAACAGCCCCACCTTCCCTCCTCAGCCGACTTCAGTTTATGGCTCACTGTGTGAAATTATTTTATTTTGTTTACCTATCGTTGTGTCTCGCTCCCTTTAGATCCCCGGAAAGCAAGAATCTCGTCTCTCTTGTTCACAGTTGTTTCCTTGGTGGCAAGAACGGGCTGGCTCATTAATACCTTCTCTGTATACTCTTTGAATGGATATTAATTTACAATTTCCTTTGTTTGAGAAGTTGCGTTTAGCTACCTTTGGCAGGAAACCGTAGGTCAAGAGTGGTGATTTTGAAGGCGTGTTACCGGTATTCTGTTTCTCTTTAAGGTCCTCTTTCCCTCTCCCTGGGATTCCTGTCCTATATCCAATTATACCCATAAATAGTCTAACCTACCCAAGTATTCTTTCCTTAAAGGAGTTTTTAGACTCGAATATTCACATGAGTGGTTTTTATTAGGACCTATCATGTGGGTACTGTTGAGACATCCTGAATATATCCAAGTCTGAATAGATGTGGCAAGTAACTCCAACACAGGACTAGTACCCAGAATGTTGAAAAGACACCTGCAAATCCACAAGAAGGAGAAAAACAATCCAGTAGAAACGTGGGTGAGAGACTCATCACTCACAAATGAGCAAATGACCCAATAAACATGTAAGACACTCATCTTCTTTAGAAGGATCAACACCTACAGGGGAAGGAGAGGAAGCAGGGGTGGGCAGAGAGAGGAACTGGGTTGGGGTGTGGCCTCAACAAGAGCCTCCCTAGTTCTTGGAGAGCTCTGAATCTGGGGTGACCCTTCAAAGCTATTTCAAGCAGCAGTGCAGTGGGGAAAGGGCTTTTACATTCCCAGTACATGTCAACCAGTCATTAAATGATTGCAGGCTGTCCCTGGAAGCAGGTGTGGCTGTGGGCAGGAGTTTCTCCTCTCTTTCCAAAGAGGGGTTGCAGCTGAGTACAGCCTGCAACCCTCCCAGCTGCTGAGGAAACACCATGCAGAAGGGGAGTCTGGGGGATGCATCATAGCATCTACTATAGCTGTATACCCTATAACCAGCACTTCCATTCTTTGGTCATGGGACAGACATATACACACATTTTAGACAAAAGACGTGCGCAAGAATGTTCATTGCTACTCTGTTGACAATAGCCCCAATTGGAAATGACCCAGATATCCATCAGTAGTCTATGAATAATTGCATTTATGTTATAATTTAAGATTAACTGCAAATTATTATTGATTCTTGACACATGTGTTCATGTTTAATAACTGGGATATTGATGCAATGGAATATTACACAGTACAAAGGAAATGTTGAGTGAAAGACACAAGAGTAAATCGTTATATTTGTTCCCTAGTCTTTCTGTGACATCACCCCAAATTTAGCAGCTTGAGACAACACAAGCTTGAGACTACCTCACAGTCTATAGGTAAGAAGTCTAACATGGGTCTCCCCGGGGACAGTTAGATATTGGTAAGGCTGTGTCCCTTCTGGAGGCTCCAGGGGAGAGTCTGTTTCTTGTCATTTTTGCTTTCTAGAGGCTGCTCACATCCTTTGGGTCATGGCCACTTTCCTCCTCCTTCTAAGCCATCACAGTCAGCTGACTTCTCATGCTGCATGGCTCTGACTTCTGCTCCCCTCTTCCACTTTTTTTTTTCTTTTTAAAGATTTTTTTTTTAATTTTATTTATACATACAAGCTGGGGGTACAGGCCAGAGGCGTGGGGCGGCGAGAGAGTTCACCAGAGACAGAGTGGGGAGCAGAACAGGCAGATCAGAAGTACACTGCTGAGGGGAGCAGCGGGCGAGGCAGGAGAGGTCTGCCGCACCATGTGGGATTCTCCCCGGCCGGGCGCCGAACTCGCGTCGCCGCTGCCGACAGCTCCACAGCGCAGCGCTCAACCGCTGCGCCACCGGGGAGGCCCCCCCTCTTCCACTTTTAAAGATCCTTGTGGTGACACTGGACCCATTAGCCTAGCCCAGCTTATAATCTCTCGTCCCAAGGTCCTCAGCTTTTTCACATCTGCAAAGTCCCTTTTGCCATACAAGGTGACATATCCAAAGAATCTGAAACAAAGTAACAACAAGAAGAAGAATCTAGGGGTTAGAATGGGGACACTTTTCAGGTTCTTGATTCCGTTTATATGAAGTTCAAATCTGGAGAAAAAAAAACAACACCCACAAAACAACCCTAGCCTAATCAGGATAGCATTTGGGCTTGGGGAGACATGCGGAAACTCTGAGGGACTAGGTCCGTTTTACTTCCTGACCTGGGGGATAGTTATAGGTGTGCGCATTTGTGAAAATCATCGACTGCGAACTTGTGACGTCCACTTTCTCTAAAAATAGGTTATACTTCAATAAAATCATTTACTTAAGAAGAAGGGAAAAAACTGCCCTATGACTGAAACTCTGCCCTTGAGTAGCTTCCCTTCTAAGGGGGATAAATGATTGCAGGGTGCACTATGAGGGGATTAGCAGGGAACCGTGAGAGAATTTATTTGAGGGAAGGGTATGATTCGGCATTCAGGAAAGGCTCCAAGCAAGGTGACATCTAATCTGCTACCTAAAGGATGAGATGGTGCCAGCCATGCCAAGTTCTGGGGGGGAGAGTGTTCCAGGCACTGGAGAGAGCAAGGGCAAAGACCCAAAGGCAGAAAGAGCCTGACCTATATAAGGAACAGATGGGAGGCCAGCCAGCTGGAGTAGGGTGAGTGGAGGAGAGAAGCAATTGGAGTTAGGGCCGTGGGAAAAAGTTGGGAATTGTCACTTCCTCCCCCAAGTAGGTAAAGAGATCCAATAAAAGATTTGTTGTCCTCATTTGCCAAAGAGCAAGCCCGAGACTTTGAAGCATTGTTTGGAGGAGAGCAAGAGTGGAAGAAGCATGTTTCGGAGGCTCTTGTATAGTCTGGAAGGGAAGTAGTGGTGGGAGGGGCTAGGCTGGTGGCAGTGGAGATAGGGCCAGATGACAACTATTCTGGGTGTGGAACTAAGATGCGCAGATGAATTGACTGAAGAATCAGTGATGCCTTCTACTCCGGCTCTAGGAGCTGACTTACAGGGAAGCCTGTCGGGGACATCGGCAGCGGGCGCTGATGGGACCCCCATGTCCCTCAGGCCTCAGATATTATGATTCCCCTGGGCTCGGGTAACCAGGAACGCGTCTCTTGCCCCCTGGAAATGCAAGGCTACATTCTAAATGTGGCACCGGAGCACTGACAGGGAACCCCTGGGGAGTGCTGGGGGAAGGGGGGCGGGGCGAGGAGGGAAACGCCCTCCCCGGGAGCGCCGAGCTGGCAGGGGCGGGACTGGGGAGCGCGTTTGGACCTCGGGCGCTGCCGCCACTGCCGCCACTGCCCACCCTGGCCTCGCTTCCGCCCCGCCCAGCCCACCGGAAGTGACATGCGCAGGCAGCGCTGACGTTGGAGGGTCCCGGCGGCTCCCGGCGCTCGAGTCACGCTCCCGGAGGCGCAAGGTCCCCCGTCCGCGCTCAGTGGCCCTCACCCGCGCGTCTTGGGGTGAGGTCAAGAGATCCAGCGACAGCCGGACACCTGCCGCGGGTGCCGCCACCCCTGCAGGCCTCGCCACCCTCCTAGTCCCGGACCCTTCCTTGCAGCGCTGGGCACATGTTGCCCTGCGTGAGCTTGCCCCATCTGGGCCCCCAGCAGCCTGAGGTCAGCGCCTGGCGGGGTAAGGCGCTCAGTATATTTGAATGAGTGAGGTCATCTGGTGTCCACCTCCCACTCTCCCCATAGCGATTGAGAACAACTGTCTGCTCTGAAAGGGAACTTACTGCAGATGTCCTTGCCGTCAGGAAGTGCTTCCGCGAGTCTACCTCAAGTACTGCAGGTTAATCCTACGGCCCAGTCTCCACAGAGTGATCTTTAGGACCTTATGTTGAGCCGCCTCTCCAGGTCCCTGCAGCCCACCTCATTCCTTCAACGCCTCCTCCATCTATCCATACTGTATCCATGCTGGCCCTCTTCTGGCAGGGCCGCTGAGCAGCTAGGGAGAAGTGTCCAGGGATCTGACCTTGCCGGTCATCATGATGGGGGCTTGAGGGGAGTGGCGGGTGAGTCCAGCAGTCAAGGCAGGAGCCCAGGGCCTAAGGGATCTGCAGAGAAGCTCCAGGCACTTTGCTTCCTGCAGGATGCCACCTGCGCCCCTCCATCTTATCTTGTATACCCACAGCACAGCCAGCAGCCCTGCAGCACAGGATATGTCTGCCTCTTCACAGGCTGAGTGTTCCTGCAGGGTAGGGTCTCTGGCCTGGCTGGTACATAGTAGGTGCCCAGTGAATGAACAAATGGATGCCCTGACACCAGTGGCAGGGCCATATTCTGTGGCTTCTTCATCCTTCACCCAGCTCAGATCTACTTGCCTGATCTGAAAGGCTCCTGAAAGAACTAACAAAATGAATCAGACTGAAGCGCTCTACCCAAGTGGCTCCACCTTCTATGACCAGGAGTTGTCTTCAGTCGCTTACTCCATAGACAGCTGCTGTGTGAGGCCAGGGCCAGCTGCCAGGGAGGCAGGAAAAAGACCTAGGCCCTGCTCATACCACATGTGCATCCCAGCAGAACAGACACCAGCTCAGTAAAATGGCAAAAACATTTTCAAATGCTGGCAAAAGTTTTAGGGAAAGGGTCTCCCTGGTGGCGCAAGGGGTTAAGTTTCAGCACTGTGAAGCTATCCTCAGCCACTGCAGCACGAGTTCACTCCCTGGCCAGGGAGCTTCCCACATGGTGCAGCAGACCTCTCCTGCCTCTCCAGTTGCTCCCCTCAGCAGTGTACTTTAGTCGATCTGCCTGTTCTGCTCCCCACTCGGTCTCTGGTGAGTCCTCTCACCGCCCCAAGCTTCTGGCCTGTACCCCAGCTTGTATGCATAAATAAATAAATCTTTCAAAAAAAAGTTTTAGGATATTCGACAAATGCTGAAACAACAATAACGGGGATGGGAAATCTCTCAAAGAAAGAGACATTGCAGACCCAGAGAAGAACCCTCACACATCGTGCCTGCAGCCAGGCCTGGGACTTCTAGCTGCAGAGCTCCCACATGCCGTGACGGCAGGACGGCTCACCGGTCATGTTCGCTGTGTTTCCAAGTCCCTAAAACAGTGCCTTGCATATAATGTCTCCAAATACCAACAGAAAAGACCCTTGTCAGCCTCCGAAGAAAGCTTCAGGGAAGAGGCCCTGTTGCCTCCTTTGCCTCAGCAGAAGTGACCCCAAGAGCTTGAATTCAGGAGGGGCGGCAGCCCACGGATGAAGGGAAGCCTCGCTAGCTAGGGAGACGGGGGGTTACTGAAGGAACTGACTGACCACCTGCATCCAGGACTCCACTTCACCAGCGTCACCTGCATCCTTCCTCACCATCTGACCTGTGACCGCCTGGCTTCAACCCTTTCGTCCCTTAGCTCCCCGCAGATCCCTGTTTCCAGGTCCCCCCACAGTGGCCAGATCGCTCTGCGAAGACCTAAGATAGAAGAAGTCAAGGGCCTCCCTGGTGGCGCAGCGGTTAAGCGCTGTGCTGTGGAGCTGTCGGCAGCGATGACGTGATTTCGACACCCAGCCAGGGAGAATCCCACATGGTGCTGCAGACCTCTCCTGTCTCGCCCGCTGCTCCCCTCAGCAGTGTGTTTCCGTCGATCTGCCTGTGCTGCTCCCCACTCTGTCTCTGGTGAACCCTCTTGCTGCCCCATGCCTCTGGCCTGTACCCCAGCTCGTATGCATAAATAAATAAATCTTTTAAAAAAATAAAGAAAGAAATCGGTTCTCTTTGGGGAGCTCTGGTCCCGGTCTGCCTCTCAGGATTTAGCTTGGGTCCTACATTCACCTACATTCAGTCTGGCCACGTGATCCTGTCCTCCGGATGAACCAGGTCCTGTTCCAGGCCCTGTACACTTTGGGACCTGCCTTCTGCTTGCTGCCCTTACCCGGATGTGGAGCAGTTCCCACTGGCCCTTCCAGACCGCGTTCCCTCTTCTCCATCTGCTCCGTGCCGGGGAGGCTGAAGCTTTTGTGGGCTGGATCAGTGGGCTCCCAGCTCTCTAGCTGTCTATGGGTCCACTGATGGGAAGCACCAGCAGGAACTGGGGGGGCAGGAGAACAGTTAAGGTGGGGTATCTATGCCACAGCTCCCTCTTTCCAGATGCCTGTTTGCTCTCTACTGCAGCTGGCTCTTTCTCGGGGTTCTGATGACCATGCCTCCCCTCAAGGATGGCTGAGGCTCCCCACTGCTTCCAGCCGCAGGGGCTTCCAGCCGCTGTTGGCTTCCTTTCTCCCTGCACATCACCCCTTGATTAAACTCTCTTGGTTGCTCTGTCCGCAGTTCCATCTCTTCCTGTGGGTCCCTGACAGACGCATGTGGTCTGCCTCCCAGCATCAGCCCCCCCCCTCCCTGGGGAGTCTTTCTTCATCTGTCCCCTCCAGGGTCCTGGCCAGATTTCTAGTCTGAACCCATAACTCTGTTGCCTGAATATTCGGTGTGCCTTCTCTCGGCAGGGGATGTTGTTTGGGTGCTCAGGCTTTAGCAGCAGGCAAAGTACCTGGTTTAATAGGTGCTGAATCAATGTTAGTTGCTGATCGCTGGCTGATCCCAAACAAAGAGGCTCCAGTGAGGCTATGGCATCACACACCAGTGAGTCTTGCTTCATGCTGAGCCTAAGAGGAAAACGAGGAAGACATAACATGGTGTCTGTATGGGCAAATCATAGCTAAGCACTACTAGGGAATCACCAAATTAATAGCTTAATGTATTCCTTCAACTCTCAAAAGCTCTGTTTTACGACTTGTTTTTTCTGTCTACATCCAGTCTTTTTTCTCAAACATTTTTACAACATGCATATTTGAGGACTCATAAAAGTAGAGAGAATACAGTGAGTCTCTCCCTTCTCAATGCAGACGCAACATTGACCAAGATCCTGTCACGTTAGCTGCATCTGACCTGCCTGTTCTTAGCTGCAGTATTTTAAAAGCAATCTTGGTCATTAGGTCCTCCCTCCCTGCACACTCTGTAGACATCATTAAATAAATAACCAGAGCATTAAAAAAATATTTTAAAGATTTATTTATGCATCGAGGAACTGGGGTGTAGGCCAGAGGTTTGGGATGGTGAGAGGATTCACCAGAGATAGATTGGGGAGCACAACAGGCGGATCTACTGAAGTACACTACTGAGGGGAGCAGTGGGTGAGCCAGGAGAGGTCTGCTGCATCCTGTGGGTCAGCTCCCTGCCCGGGGACCCAACTCGTACTGCAGTGGCTGCAAATAGCTTCATAGTGCTGAGACTTAACCTGTTGCGTCACCAGGGAGGCCCCAACCAGAGCATTTAAAAGACACCATCCCCGGTGGAACTAGGGTCGATGTTAAGTTTAACTTAGACATAGTAAACACTGGGGAAAGGAACAGGTTTTTTTTTGACCTAGCTGTGTTGGTGGCCACAGGCCTGAGACAATGTTAACATTTTTCCCATACCGTGGGGCTGAGAGAACACAGGGGCCCACAGATTTCCTGGCCATCACATAAGATTTTTATGAGATGCTGAATACCCGGGGAATGGGGGAAGCTCCCATGCATGGTCTTCTCCCATGGGAGGGAGAAGCTGGATAAGAGAAATGGACTCCTTTACATCCACCCATGAAAGCTGATGGGAAGGGTGACCAGTAATATTTTGGTGACACTTGAAATTCCTAGTTGCAGATCACAGAAATGTGACTGAGAGAAGGGCAAGACCAAAGGGTTCCCAGTTACTCCCTCTGACTGTCCAGTTACTACCTGCTGTTGCTGCTGTTATTTTTTTAAAATCAAGTTTATTGAAGTATTATTTACATGCAGTAAAATTCATTCCCTTTAGGTGTTTTCTTATAACTTTTCATCGCCAACTCCCTCCTCCTGCTCCCAGCCCAGGGCAACCACTGACCTGTTTTCTGTCCCAGTGTTTTGCCTCTTCTGGAAAGTCACATAAGTGATATAAAATAGTGTGTCGCCTTCCGTGGCTCTCACAATGCATTTGAGACTCATCCCCACTATTGCTGCAAGCATCAGCAGTATTAGTCCCCGAAATGGATGAGCCACTATCTATCCACTGGATGATGGGCATTTGGGTTCTTTCCAGTTTTTAGTGATCATGAATCAATTGCTATAAGCATTTGCCTATAGACTTTTGGGGTGGTGATCTGTCTTCATTCTGAGTAAATACCACTAGTGAGCTTGCTGAGTTGTATAGTAATTGTACATTCAACTTTGCAAGAAAATATAAATGTTCCCCTTCCTTGCCAGTACTTGACATTGTCAGGTTCTACTCCCCTTTCCCCAGTTGGCGTTAGATATTTGTCGTCATAAGGTGGTTTCAATTTGTATTTCCCTAATTCCTACGATTAAGAATTTTAAATGTTGGGCCTCCATGGTGGCGCAAGGGGTAAAGTCTCAGCCTATGAAGCTATCAGCAGCCACTGCAGCATGAGTTCGATCCCCGGCCAGGGAGCTTCCCACATGGTGCAGCTGATCTCTCCTGTCTCGCCTGCTGCTCCCCTTAGCGTGTATTTCACCTTATCTGCCTGTTCTGCTTCCCAATCTGTCTCTGATGAATCCTCTCACCACCCCAGACCTCTGACCTACACCCCAGCTCTTGTATGCATAAATAAATAAATCTTTACAAAAAAAAAAAAGAATTTTAAATGTCCCTCTGGCCTGGAATGGGGTTGACTGTCTTGTAGAGTTGGATTTTAAAAAAGTAAATAACAAAGGTACAATTCCTTCCTTATCTTGGAGTGATTAGAAAAGCCATGAGGCCTGCCCAGAATTTCATCCAGGGCAGGGAAAACCCACCTCTGCACGGAGAACAGAGCTCTCCTGCCGGGTCTGCTTCCCTGCTGATGGCGACACCCCACCTCCCCCGGCCTCCCCACCTGTCCCACCTCTGTGCCACCCTTTCACCACCCAAGTGGTACAGCCCTCATTTTTCACCTGCTGAATTCTGACTGACTTTAATGAATTGTCACTTAGGATTTCCAGAATCTTCCAGCCACAGCATGCAAGATAATGTGGGAAAAGTGCACCCTCTTCTGGGGCCAGAGTTGGATTTGCTTTTTTGACTTATGTTCCTTGTAGTTGTGTGATTTGGCATTTTTCTTACGTGTCAAATGGGGCTAATCCCTACCTCAGAGGGAGGTGTTTGTCAGAGATTGTCGTCACATTATTGTTGCTGTTAATTTGCCTCTATCAAAGGTTCACTGGGCAGATCATGGCTAATCTTTTCCTCGTTTTTCCCGGAGCTAAATGGTAAATACCAGTCCATCAACACATTAGTTGAAATGGATGGATCTAAAAGGATTTTCAGGGAAGGCAGGTGGCTAGAAAGGAGTTGCGGAGGAGAGAGCTGTGGATAACCTTCGCTCTATCAGTCCTGGGAAGTCGCTTTTCTGGAGGGGGCTGCCTAGGGCTGTGGTTGGGATAAACTGGGGCTGCCTGGACACTGGGTTTGAGAGGCCAGAAAAAGGGAAACCAGGAGAGCAGATGCTCAGGAAAAGAGGGAAGGGGAGAGGACTGGCTGAGAAGGCAGAGGCCCAATGAAGGCGCAGGGATGAGGGCGAGGATGGGGGAGGCGGGGAGGGCCCTGACCGCGGAGGATTGGGTGGAAAGGGGAGAGACGGAGCCCGACAACGTCCCGACGCAGAGGGAGGGCGCCCAGGCCCCGGGTCGGGTCGAGAAGGACGCGGGCCCGGCGGCCACGGCGGGTCGAGGGGCAGCCTGGGGGCGTCGGGCGTGGGCGGTGCGAGGCGCGGCAGGTGCGGGGGGCGGCACCACGCGGGGCGGAGCCGATGGGCGGGCCGAGAGGGGGCGGGGCTGACGCCGGGCTCCCGGGCGGGGTGCGCCGCTCGGCTCCGGCGAGAGCAGCGGGGGCAGCGGAGCTGGAGCTGGAGCCCGAGCCCGGGCAGGGGCGGGAGTCGGGGCTGGGGTCGGGCCGGAGCGGGCTCCAGCGAGATGGGGTCGGCGGACTCCAAGCTGAACTTCCGGAAGGCGGTGATCCAGCTCACCACCAAAACGCAGGTGCGCCCGGGGCTCCGGCCTCCTCACCCACCTGCCGGGGGCTGGGGGCTGGGCAGGGCCGGGGGCGACGCGAACTTGGTTCGTCGGGACCTGGGGCAACCGCTGGCTCGGAGGGTGGCGCACAGGCCAGGACTGCAGCGGGACCCCTCGACCTGTACCCCGGGGCTCCATCCTCTAGCCCTAGCCCCCACTTCCAGCCTCCTCTCCCGGAACATCCCTTTTCCCGCAGCCAGGGCTGCCACCTTAGGCTGACGTGTGCCTACTCGCCGAGCCGCCGCCGTCGCCGCTGGCCGCCCCCTATCCCTCCCGGTCTGCCTCGCATCTCCAGCCCCCCTCTGCCCCCCTCCCACCCATACACCCCCTGCTCCCCTCCCTGCCCCTCGGTGCCCGAGGTCCCGGACGCACAGACGCGGCTGACTCAACGCAAACAAAGCCGGGCCGGCTGCTGCCCGGGTCGGGAGACAGCTGGTGTGCGCGGCCCAGGTCGATGCCGATGCCGGTGGCCAGGAAGGCCCAGATCTTCCTGGGAACACGCAAAGAGAGGCCGGCAGGGTGGCAGCCTGGCCAGGGGACTTGGTCCTGGGCCCTGGGAGGCGAGTTTCCTGTCTGGGGACCACCGCTTTGGGGGGTCCTCTCCTGAGGCCCAGGGGTGAGGAAGGCTGTGTCTCAGGGCCTTGACAGGCGGTATGGGCCTTGGGCTGCCTTTCAGCCCACACAGGAGTCCACAAGTGGCACAGAGGCCCCTCCTGCCCCCAGCACACAGGACGTGACCCCAGCGAGGCCCACCCCTTCTCACCTCACCCCTTGAACTAAGATACCCTGGGCATAGAGATGCCCAATCCTGACCCCCCAGACCCCCACCTTCAAGGGATTCAGGACCTGCTGTTGTCTGGGATTTTCCTGTTACCCCCCCTCCCCCCCGCTGCTCCCCAGGGCCCTCTCTTGCTCTTTGCAGTTAGAGTGGGGTCAGGGGCGCCCCTTGCCAAAGCCAGGCTCTGCCCCCTCCTCTCTGTGAGCAAAGGGGCAGGTGCCCAGCGTGCCCAGGGCCTCCCGGGACTCCAGCCCCAGAAGAGAAGCGTTTGAGATAAACCAGACCTCACTGCTCGCCACTCCCCCGTGGCTCTTGGTTCATTCTGGCACTTTCTTAGGATGGGGCTTCTTGGTCTGTGAGGAGCAGGTGGGCAGGGCCCTCCATGTGGGCCCCCAGGAACAGAGGGAGGGAGACTCCTGTGTTTACCTACTGGGGAGGGCAACGCCTTGTTGGAGGAATGCCTTGTGGCCTGTTGGCTCCGCAGCTGGGTCCTTTGCCTGGCTGGCAGGACTGGCCCCGAAGGATCTGAGTGGCCTAGATTCCTATCTGTTCTGACCCCCTCCCCAAAACACCACGTCTCCCCATCTTTCCCAGGGTTCTGCCCTAGGATGGAACTGACTAAAACAGCACTGTCCTGTTTCCCAGCCAAGAACTATCAGTTGGTTTGGGACAGGATAGAAGCTGCAGGCGGCCTGGGTTTCCCCCACTAGATCCCCCGAAAGTACTGGAGCCCTATGGAGGGGCGGAGAGGGGGCTGGGCTGCCTGGAGGGGGAGAGCCTCAGCATCCTGTGTAGAGACCTGACTTGGGCAGCTGGCGAGTGAGGTCCAGACCCCAGATAACCCTTCCAGACTTTGCCCCTCTGTGTCCCCATGGAGATTCAGGCCTGCTGCCTAGGGTGCCCTCTGGCCCCAGAGCCTCAGAGCAGAGAAGCCCACCCAGCACCTTCTTGCATGGCCTGCGCTGGCCCAGGCTGCCCTGCTCGCTTCCCCACAGCCTTCCTGCCCTGTATCCTGTTTTCTTCCTGCCCTGGGCCTGCCTGACTGGTCCTGGTGGCCAGCAGCTTTGCTTATGCTTCCTGACTCTTTCCCGGCTTGAGTGGGGCCCAGATCCCGATTCTTGGAAATTCTCTGCCAAGAATTCTCAGGAGCCCCATGGGACCCTGTTTCCATGGAATGCCGCAGCATCTCCCCAGAGCAGGTCACCCCTAGTAAGCCAAGGACCTGCTGGTTCTTCCCGCCTTTCCTCAGAGAGGTTCCGAAGAAACAGCCAGTCCCCAGGCTGTGGGGAGGCTGCCCTGGGCCCATTAGGGCCCAGCAAAGTACATGAGAAAACCTGCTTTCCGCCCCGGGTAGCTCAGTCCCTGCGCCCGCCCGTGGCCCATGGACCTGCCTCCCTCCAGCAAAAATCCTTTATTCAAGTCAACTGGCTGGGATTCCTTGGGCCCAGCTGAGGTAATGCAGGCAGGAGCTAAGCCATGCCCCTCCCCTCACAATCCCAAGCGGCCATGGTGAGCCTGGCTAATACCTATAGCCTCAGGCTAGCCTGGGGGAGCCAGTAATGGCGACAAAATTGAGGCAACAGGGGGACCAGGCAAGGAGGCCCAGCTTGGGGAGGGGGGTGGTGAGAGTCCCACTCCTCAAGTTCAAAATCAGTTTCCATAACTGGGGTCATTCCTTGCTCCTGAGCTAGGTGACCCGGGGTCCTCCTGAGTCTCTCTCCTCTTTTCAAATCCAGTCCCCAGGAGGCACTTGTCTGATGAGACAGGTCAAAGGCCAAGTTGCTCTAGCTGGTGTTCAGATGAGTTTCTGCCCCTTTAAGGGGGGGTGGCCACCTGGGAAAGTGTCAGAGAAGGGGCTTCCTGCAGTGGCTCCGGATGGGGTAGCTCTGCATGTTTTCTGGAATGTCCTTCCCCACCGTGGGCTCCCGCATTGGCACTGAGGTGTCGGGCCTTGAAGCCCAGTGAGTGTCAGGTGGCCGTCCTGGCTGAGGGTGTGAGGGCCAGCAAACCAGCCCCAGGCCTGCCTTTGGCCTGTTCCTCTCCCCCAGCAAACTCACCTTACCAGTCCTGGGACCCAGCTGGCACTCCTTGCCAGATATGGCAGAGGGTCTTGGCCAAAAGGCTGCCGGTAGCCCGGAGGGGAGGTGCTTGGGGAGTGGGTCAGGGTTTGCCTGGACCTCTGTGCTTGAGACGCCAGTCCCAAGTCTGGGCAGCCCCACTGGCGCGCGGGTCCTAGAGCTGGGCGGAGGCGCCTCCAGGCTTAATTACAGCTAAACAAATATTCCCTGAGCCTCTGCCTAAGTAGGCCTCATCTGTGAGGGCATGGAGAAGGGCTGGTTGGAAGACGGGGCTGGAGGCAAGGGTGCCAAGAGCTGCGTGGTCATACGATGAGTGATAGTGGGGGTGCGAGGGGATGGGACTTGAGGTTCCAATGTGGGAGCAAGTCTGTCAGGCTGGAGTGCTGGGAGATTCCTTAGAAGGAATGACTTTAAAAAAACTTAAATGTGACATATGTGTATTACCTGATGGTAAAAGTAACGCGTACCTGCAGATGTGTGGAGGCAGTGTGTCCCTTTACAGACTGTTCAGAAAAGGAGGAGGTTAGGTTGATTGGAGCAACCCAGAAAGACCTCTTGGAGGAGGTGATATTCAAAAGGAAAGAGGGCCTTGGACACGTTGAGCCCCTATAGATGAACTTGCAAAAAGAAAAATATAATAATATGGGCACTTACAGAAAAGTACAAAGAAAAATATAAAAGTCACCTAGAGAGATAATTGCTGCTAACCCTTTGGTTCATTTACTTCTATCTTTCATTAATATATATCTGAACACAGAATTGTGCTCATCCAATAGTTTTATAGCTTGTCTTTTTCACATAACATTGTATTGTGAGCATTTCCCTCTTGTTAATATTCTTTGAAAATGTGATTTTTGATGGCTGCATAGTATTCCCTGACACGACTGTGCCTTAACTTTTAACGTGTTCCTTGGTGTCCCTTGTGCTCATCCCAGTGCCTTATTGTTAGCAACAGTAACATCAGTAAAATCATCACACATGCTCGTTTCCCATCATTTCCTTAGGAAGTTTCTAGAAGCGAAGCCTTTGATTAAAGTGGGCTGCCTAGATGAAAACCTAGGTGATTCAGGAGGCATAGGTGTGTGAAAGGCATATGGTCTGAGGAGGACCCATGGTGGGTCTTTGGAATCTCTTGGAAGGGGTCAGCATTCTGGAAGAGGGGACAGAGGGTCAGAAATGCGTGTATGTGTGCATGTGTGCGGGTAAGGTCTCAGCCACACAGCATGCAGTGGGGGTCGCAAAGATCTTTGTGTGAGGGGGCAGTGCCTTCAGCCCTATACTTTGGGGTGTGGATTGGGATGCTGGAGGTGGGGCCCTGGCAAGAATGGGAGCAGGTGTGAGTAGAGAACCTTGGAGGCTGACTCCTTTAGCTCAGCATCTGTTGTCCTGCTGCAGGGAGCCTGGGCTGAGGGGCATCTGGGGTGAATGGAAATGAGCACATGTCCCCTTGTCTTCTCCCTAGGGGGAGAGGGCACAGCCTGGGTCTGGGGCGCTGGACACTTGACCTGGGACTTCTCCAGGGGAGGTCTCGTGCCCTGCCAGGGGAGGCTGTGACTTACCCAGGGTCACACAGCCCCACGGCACCAGGTTAGGCTTTGACTGCCGAACTCAGTGCCCAGCTGACCCCTGACTGCCCACACGGAGTGTCCCAGTGGGCTGGTGGGGCTTGTGGTGGCTGATAGGGTTCCGCCTGGAAAGGCTCTCGGGTGTCAGCGGGGATGGGGGGGCCGTGACTTCCTTCTTGGGGGCTCCCTTGGCAACAGTCTGGCCAAACTGTCATGTAACTTTGGACACTGGGTCCCCCCCCAGCCTGTGGAAGCCACCGATGACGCCTTTTGGGACCAGTTCTGGGCGGACACGACCACGTCCGTGCAGGATGTCTTCGCACTGGTGCCGGCGGCCGAGATCCGGGCTGTGAGGGAGGAGTCACCCTCCAACCTGGCCACGCTGTGCTACAAGGTGGGGCCCTCCCCTCCTCCCAGGGGCTGGAGGGGCAGGCGCCAGACCCCGCAGGCCAGGTCCGTGCACGCCCAGCCTACCCTCTTTCCCCCTGGCAGGGCTCTGGGGGACGGGGTCTGGCCACCCCATTTGTGAGGCTTCCCTGGGCCACACCCTGCTGCGCACTCTCCACCGACCAGCTCACGTCGCTCACCCTGTGGTCGGCACTGCTAGTGTGGCCATTGACAGATGAGGAAACTGAGGCTCAGCCGGCTCAGCGCGCAGCCAGGTCACAGCCGGCAGGGCGGCCTGCGTGCGACTCCTGGTGCTCCGGGCTGCTCTCTTGCCCATGGCCTGTCCCGCAGGGCTGGCTGACCCAGTCTGGAGACGTGACCCCACCCTGTGGCCCTGCTCTCTTCCTCTCTGCGGCCTGGGGTGCCCGCCCTGACCCCAGATGCGGGGCCCCGCTCCTCACCTTCCAGCCTGCCCTCTGCCTGCCCACAGGCTGTGGAGAAGCTGGTGCAGGGCGCCGAGAGCGGCTGCCACTCGGAGAAGGAGAAGCAGATTGTCCTGAACTGCAGCCGGCTCCTCACCCGCGTGCTGCCCTACATCTTCGAGGACCCCGACTGGAGGGGCTTCTTCTGGTCCACAGTGCCCGGCGCAGGGCGAGGAGGGGTCTGTGCCCGTGGCTGGGGCTGGCTGGGGCTGGCTGGGAGCCGGGTGGGAGGAGGGCCACAGGCCTCCAAACCTCATCTGGGGTTTGGTAAGTGCAGGGTGGGGGTGCTGCTGCTGAGAGGGGTCAGTGGGTCTCCCACAGGTCTGCCCCTACTGCTGGGTTGAGATGGGGGACAGGGCTGCAGAGTCCTCTTCCCACTAACTGCAACACGCCCACCCATCACCCCCATACAACATGCCCTCTCTGGGCACTAGCTGAGGGGTGGGGCCTGGCGGTCCCCAGCAGCACCGACGCCCTAGAGTTTGGGTACACAGCCTTGTCCCCCCAGTCTGTGGGATGTCTCCTGGCTGTATCCAGCGCTACTTCCCTCTCTCCCCCCTTTTGCCTTGGGAGGCTTGGGGTGACCAGGAGTCCACTTTCTTTTCCTCCTTACCCTCCCTCATCCCTTTGCCCATGAGCGCCTACCCCCAGTCCCGTCTGCCTCCTGGACCCCCTCTCCTGGCCACCCCCCGAGATAGCCCGCGGGTGTCCTGTCCCGGCAGGTAGAGGATGACGACGAGAATGCCCGGCCCCTGGCCGAGTCCCTACTCCTGGCCATCGCCGACCTGCTCTTCTGCCCAGATTTCACGGTCCACAGCCACCGGAGGAGCACTGTGGTGAGAGTCCCTCCCCCTCCAGGCCGGGGAGGGCTCTGGGCCTGGGTGGGAGCCACTTGGCGTTCTGGGGCAGGATGCGCTGGGGGCAGGGGCTGCCTGCCTGGGCTGGCTGCCTGACACGCGTGGCCCCGGGAGGGGGTGGTGGCTGGCACCGCTGGAGCAGAGCCAGCTGTTGCCCAGCCCTGCCTGCTGCATCCGGGTGACTGGGCACAGAAGTCCATTGTCTTGGCTTGGGCAGTGGGTGCGGGTGTGGGGCTTGGGCACAGGAGACCTGGCCCTGTCACTTCTTGTGGTCCCTGGACTTGGCCTTGAACGTTTTCTACCCTCCCATGCCCCACCCACCAGGGGCACCCCACTCCGTCCTCCTCCCACTCTCCTTCCCTCCCTCCTTATCTCTGTCTCAAGCTGTAAAAGAACTAGACTGAAGAAAGAGCTTTCAGGAGGCCTGAGAACATTCATTTCTTCCCTGTGCACGACCACCTGGGGCATCGTGAGGTTCTGTCTTAGGAGAATGTGGGGTCTCTGTCTCCAGAGATGGCAGGGGGGGTGGCCCTCCAGGCTGATCTCTCCCTGACCCTGTCCCAGGACTCGGCAGAGGACGTCCACTCCCTGGACAGCTGTGAATACATCTGGGAGGCCGGCGTGGGCTTCGCTCACTCCCCTCAGCCCAACTACATCCACGACATGAATCGGTGAGCTCTGCTCCCGCCCGCGCCCGTGGCCTCACTGGACCCCAGGCCCGCCCACCCTCAGCTCAGCGGGAGCCACACCTGGGGTCCTCCCTGCAGACTCAGGGACATGATGGGGTCATTTCTTTGCATGGACTGCAGCCAGGGTGGGGTCTAGAGAAGGGGGGTCTTCTGGTGCTGGACCCCTCCCATAATCCCCCTTCCCAAGGATGGAGCTGCTGAAACTGCTGCTGACCTGCTTCTCGGAGGCCATGTACCTGCCCCCAGCTCCAGACACTGGCAGCACCAACCCTTGGGTGCAGTTTTTTTGTTCCACGGAGAACAGGTGAGGCTCCATCCCCCCACCCTCCTGCCCATTCCCTTCCTCCCTCCAGGCAGCCGGCCCGGAGCACTGGAGGCCAATCCCGGAGACTTATTTGGGAGAGTTGCTGCCCCCTAGTGGTGATGGCTTGTCCGTCACAGGCGCACCTGCCCCCGGGTCCATTGTTCCAGTGGCCTCGGGGTGACCTGCCCTGCGTCCTACATCTGAGTCACGCTGCCCAGTAGGAATATAATGCCAACCACACATGGGATTTAAACAGCCCTGATAGGGCCATTCGCCAACGCAAAAAGAAACAGGTAGAATTAATTTTAATCAGGTACTTCGTTTAACCCAGAGGCCGACCCCGCGGCCCTGCGTGTGTACCCAGTATACAAAACGACTGAGATGCTTTCCAGTCCCTTTTCGTGCTAACTTTCCAAGTTTGGTGTGTAGTTTACACCCACAGCGCAGCACTGGACCAGCCACTCAGGTGTAGCTTGTGTTGACTGATACCATCTAGACAGCAGGTGGGGAGGGGGTGTAATGAATACCTGGAAGGATGGGGGAGCCAGCCCGCGGCGGGGGTGGGGGCTGCTCCTGGGCTGTGGGGGCTCATGTAGGAGGCTCCCAGCCCCGCTGGGATTGAGCGTCTGCGCAGTCGCACCCCCTCCAGCTGTGCCCAGAGATTAGGGTGGGGCGGTCGGGTGGGGGGGCAGTTGGAGCCCCCAGGATTGTGGTTTGTTGTCTTACCTCCAGGCTCTGCCAACCTTTTCTTTTTCCAGAAGGGAAGGAAAACCCGATGGCCCCCTCCGCTGGCCGTGGCCCAGGGCTGGCTGGTGCTTTCTCTCTTGCAGCCTTATCAGGCAGACAGCCACCCTTTGCCACCCACTTAACCTCTCTGGGGCTCAGTTTCCTCATCTGAAAGATGAGGCGCTTGAACCCTGACATCTGACAATCTCTCAATCGAGTCGTTCTGGGGCGGAAGCTGGTGACTGAGCGCAGGCTCTGCCGCCCTCCCCGGGGTCTCCGCCCCTGCTCCCAAGCCCCAGAGGAGGGTCCCTGCCCCTTCCTGGTCTCAAGAGGGTGTCACTGGACCTTTCACCCAGATTCTACAACCCAAGAATGAACCCCAGTGTGGACTGTGGACTCGGGGTGACGCAAAGTAGGGGTGCAAGCGCATCGACTGTGACACCGTCCCCCTCGCGTGGGGATGTAGATAATGGGGGTGGCTGCGCATGTGTGGGGGCAGGGCATATATGGGAAATCTCTATCTTTTCAAATTTGCGCTGAACCTAAAATTACTCCCCAAAATGAAGTCATCTAAAGGGTGCAGACACAGTTTCCTACAAAGAGCTCCTCATAACTGGCCACCCTACTCTTGGTGGTAAATTTCTTTTGCCCTTGACCTGGCCTGGCCCAGGCTGGAGCCCGGAGCTGGGTGAGGAGGAGGAAGGGGCTTTTCTACTCGCAGCGGAGTCCGGGTTCTGGGGACGGGCTCTCAGTGCCAGGCTTTTTTCGGTGGGTGAAGAGGTGGCTGGGGGTGGACAGACACACAGACAGACAGACAGCTGGAGGGGCCTGGCCTGGGGCAGCTCTGCAGCCTGGCCCTCCTCTCCCCCTGCAGACACGCCCTGCCCCTGTTCACCTCGCTCCTCAACACCGTGTGTGCCTATGACCCCGTGGGCTATGGCATCCCCTACAACCACCTGCTCTTCTCTGACTACCGGGAGCCGCTGGTGGAGGAGGCTGCCCAGGTGCTCATTGTCACCTTGGACCACGACGGTGCCACCAGCGCCAGCCCCAGCGTGGATGGCACCACCACAGGCACCGCCATGGACGATGCTGACGTAAGGGTGGGGGTGGGGGGCCCTGCCACAGTGAGTGGGGGGCATCCGCTCTAGCAGAAATGGGGTGAGGGGCACCTGGGGACACCTTGTGGTGAACCTAGGGGCATCTGAGGCTGGGGGGGCACTGCCGTGCTCACCTGGGGTGGGAATGGGGGGATGGCGGCGTCTGCTCACCCGTCTCCGTCCTTCGTAGCCCCCAGGGCCTGAGAACCTGTTCGTGAACTACCTGTCCCGCATCCATCGCGAGGAGGTGAGCTGAGCGCTGCCCTTCTCTGGGGGGTTCTCGGTGCCCACCCCGCACGATAGTTAGAGCCTTAGGGGGAGAGGAGGTGCACAGGAGTTGGGGTTGGGGAGTCCTGACCCCTCCACAGGAACCTCAGTCCACAGGGATTCAGACCACCCCGGGTGATAGAACGATGGCAGGCTCTGAGATTTTGAGATGCAGAAAAGGGCTGCTGGCCTCCCCTGGGTGGGCATGACTGGGAGGGCTTCCAGGAGGAGGGGGCGCTGGTGTCAAGTTTCAGAGATGCACTTGAGTCATCAGCAGCCGACCTGAGCTCTGTGTCTTGTGACCTTGGGCCTGGATCTTGTGCTCCCAGAGCTTTGGCTCCGCCGCTGTGACGTGGGCGCTCCCCATGAGCACAGTTGGTGCTCCGTGTGGTGTGGCCGTGTCGCCCAGCGCATAGTAGGTGATCAGGGACCAGCTGCTCTCCAGCATAGTAGAGTGCCCCTCATGGTTGGCAGGGCGATGGTGAGGGGTGGCACAGGAGTCCAGGTGGGCAGGGGTCCAGGTCCCGGCATGTGCACAGCCTCGCTCAGCACTGGCCCTGTGGTCTGGCAGGGGAGGGGGCGCTACTGGATCCTGGCCCAGGACAGCTGTTGATGAGGCTGGAATCCGGGCCCCTTGGGCTCTCAGGGCGGGATCAGGCTCTGGGGGGAGTGGTGAGGCATTTGCGGGGGCCCTGGCCCGGGAAACCAGAGCTGGACGGGCCCCGCTTCCCCGCCCCAGGACTTCCAGTTCATCCTAAAGGGCGTCGCTCGCCTGCTCTCCAACCCCCTGCTCCAGACCTACCTTCCCAGCTCCACCAAGAAGATCCAGTTCCACCAGGAGCTGCTGGTCCTCTTCTGGAAGCTCTGTGACTTCAACAAGGTGACGCGGCCAGGACCTGAGATGGGGGCGCTGCTCTACATCGGGGGGGGGGGCGTTACCCCTGGGGAGGCTGACGGAGAGTGGGACAGGGCAGAGCTGCCCCTCCCTCTAACCCTGCCCACCCCCTCTCTCACCCCCCCAGAAATTCCTCTTCTTTGTGCTGAAGAGCAGCGATGTCTTGGACATTCTGGTCCCCATCCTCTACTTCCTCAATGACGCCCGTGCGGATCAGTGTAAGGCGGTGCGGGTGATGGGGGAGCTCCTGGAAGGGCCCCCCCCAAGGTGACCCCTCTTGTGCCACTTGCCGCAGCTCGGGTGGGCCTGATGCACATCGGAGTCTTCATCCTGCTGCTTCTGAGTGGGGAGCGGAACTTCGGGGTGCGGCTGAACAAGCCCTACTCGGTGCGCGTGCCCCTGGACATCCCGGTCTTCACCGGGACCCACGCGGACCTGCTCATCGTGGTGAGGGAATCCCTTGGCCAGGGCGTGCGGGGGAGGCCTTTTGGCTGAACCTGGAGGTGGCAGGGACCCCAAGACCGCCCCTCTGCGCCCCATACAGGTATTTCACAAGATCATCACCAGCGGGCACCAGCGGCTGCAGCCTCTCTTCGACTGCCTGCTCACCATCGTGGTCAACGGTACGGGGGTCGGGAGCCTGCCCTTCCCGTGCTGGCCGCCAGGCGGCGCCAGGCCCCAGGCTGACCTACCCTGTCCAAGAGCGGAGCGCGCAGGGCCTTGGCTAGCAGCCACGTGAAAAGAGGAAAAGGAAAGAAACAGGCGATAATAATTCTATAGTGCACACTCTTTAATCTGCTGTACCCCAAATGCCATCATCTCAGCATGTAAACTGTAAAAATGGCTGAGTTATTTCTATTCCTTTTTGCACCCAGTCCTCAAAATCATTTTCACCCCTGCATTGTCCCTCGGTTAGGACCAGCTCTGTTTCGAGCGCTTAATGGCCACAGTGGCTCATGGCCGCCATAGTGGACAGCGTGGGTTTGGAAGGGGTGAGCTCGTGTGCCCACTGGACAGGGGTGGGCACTCAGCCTGGCAGGGGTGCTGGGCCCAGTGGCTCTTGGCCCAGGCTGCGTGACTTCAGCACGGCCACCTGGAGGGTGGTCCGGGGCTGAGAAGTGACTGGCTTGGTGGTCTGATGGGCACCTGGGGGGCACGGGGTACAGCAGCTCTGGGCCAGGACCACGCCCTCCTCACTGGCTCTTGCTAGCTACATGCCGCAAATCTTAACTGCGTGCAGCTGTGTGTGAGCAGCATCTGAAAACGGGGGGTCACTGCCTGCACCCCAGCCTCGTGAGGGGGAAAGACACGAGCCAAGGATGCACACAGACCAATCTATGCCTTCAGCTGTGTGCGCCCGTTGGTGTCTGATCCCTTCTCTGGCTGTGCAAAAAAAATAAACGTGTCTGATTACACAAACAACATCAGCTTGATGTTCTAGAAAGACAGAGCTCCTGAGTTTGCATGCCCAGCTAATCATTTCATAGCTGGAGAATTTCAGGCAAGTGTATGAATTGAGGAGATGGAGCCTCAGTTTCCTGGTCTGTAGAATGGGGCTGGGGGCCGTATCCCACCTCCCTCCCAGAGGTGTGGGGAGGCTGTCCACATGGTGGGGCTTCCCGGGGACTCTGCAGGTGAGGCCAGTGTGACCTTGGCCCTGGGGACAGGTCCCGGCTTGAGAGCGTTCACAGGCAGGGGCGGGAAACGTTTGGGGTGGGAGCACCCCACCCCCTCAGGCCCAGGCGGTGCAGGCGTGGCTGGCGGCCCCAGGAGTGAGCTGGCCCCTCCCTGCAGTGTCCCCCTACCTCAAGAGCCTGTCCATGGTGGCTGCCAATAAGCTGCTGCACCTGCTGGAGGCCTTCTCCACCACCTGGTTCCTCTTCTCGGCCGCCCAGAACCACCATCTGGTCTTCTTCCTCCTGGAGGTCTTCAACAACATCATCCAGTACCAGTTTGACGGTGAGGCCAGCCTGGGGGCGGGATGGGACAGGCACGCTGGGGGCAGGGACACCACTCTGTCTGAGGTGGCCACGGCCCTCTGCCCCCCATGTGTCTGTCCACTGTGCACAGATTGAGCACCTGCTATATTCCAAGCTCCATGTTGGGGGTGTGGGGGGGTGGAGAGCCAGGCAGAATGTCCCTCCCCATGGAGCCTGCATCTGGGGGTGGAGGCACAGAGGGAGGTTGTCACCCAGGGTCACCCTGATCGAGCTTCTCTGAATCTGGCGACAGGGAAGTTGGGGGTGAAATGGGCGTCGCGGGTGCTGGGCTGCCTGGACCAGGTCAGGCCTCGCCACGTGGCGCTGTATCACCGCGGGCACGAAGCCAGCTCTGGGAGCCCGGGTGTCTTCACCAGTGGGGCAGTCTCCGTAATGGCCCTGAGGCCCTCTCTCAGATGGGGCTGGAGAATTTAGTTAAATAATCCCCCAAAGCTCTTAGGACAGTGCCTGGTGACATAGGCACGAGCAGTGACTATTATTTCCAAAACAAGCAAAATGTGGACTGATCTGCGAGGAAGGGTTAGGGGTGTGGTGGGGTAGGAAAGATTTCGGGGGCGCAGGGGGCAACTTGTGCAACTGTTGTCTCTGGTGGCCTGGCTCAGGGAGGGGGTCGAAGTATTGATGAGCTGTCCGTGTGGCCCCGGCCTGCTGGTGACCCCACTTTGCCAGGTGTTCCCCTGAGTGCGGGTGCCCCCTCCGCAGGCAACTCCAACCTGGTCTACGCCATCATCCGCAAGCGCAGCGTCTTCCACCAGCTGGCCAACCTGCCCGCCGACCCCCCCGCCATCCACAAGGCGCTGCAGCGGCGCCGGCGGGCGCCCGAGCCCCTGTCCCGCTCCGGCTCCCAGGAGGGCGCCTCCATGGAGGGCTCCCGCCCCGCTGCCCCTGCCGAGCCGGGCACCCTCAAGGCCAGCCTGGTGGCCACCCCAGGTTCGGCACTCGCGGGCGGCAGGGAGCGGGTCTGACGCGGTGGGGGCCTTGGGGGCATGACCCCATCCTGGCCAAGGGAGTGGGCAAAGGAAAGCGGTTCGGGGCATTGGATGGGCCCAGGAGGGGTAGTCTGGTGGGGGGACCAGGCCTCAGGAAGGGGGTGAGCTCTGGGAGGGGCGGGCCTGGGGGGGTCTGGAGGGAGCAGGCTCCCCATGTCTAAATGGGTGGAGGAAAGCGGGGGGCCGTGCGGACCTTCCCAGAAGGCGCGCTGTGGCAGGCGTCCTTGCGCCCCCGGCCCCCAGGCATAGACAAGCTGACGGAGAAGTCCCAGGTGGCTGAAGACGGCACCTTGCGGTCCCTGGAGCCCGCCCCCCAACCCAGCTCGGCGGACGGCAGCCCAGCCACCGAGGTGGGTGACGGCTCCTCGTGGGGTGACCGTAGCAGAGGTCAGGCACCCAGGCTTGGCACATGCCTGGAGGGGTGGGCGGACCCCTCCCTTGTTTGGTGGTCAAGGACTTGAGCCTCATCCATCAGCCTTATCTGAGCCGGGCTGGCCTTTACCCAGCCTGCCCAGTGACTGCTGGCCCTAAACCTGTCACCCACTTGGGCTGGGTCAGGCAGGGCCCGGGACCCAGGGCAAAGGCTGCTGGGCTGGGCTCTCCCCTCTGCTGGGAGCCAGCCCCCCCACTCCCTTTCCTTCCCCAGGAGCAGGAGCCCGGCCAGGCCTGGCGGGAGCAGCGGCGACTGTCCAGCGCGTCGGCCAGCGGGCAGTGGAACCCAACGTCGGAGTGGGTGAGGGTTTGGGCAGTGGCGCTGAGGTGGGTCGGGGCGCCTGGCCCCAGGAGCAGCTCAGTGCAGGCTCTGGGGGTGTGCCACATCGGGGCTGGCCTGCAGCCAGGCTGGGGTCAGTCCGGCCCACTGGCTGCCGTGGCCTTTCTGGCTCGCTCTTTCGTGTCTGTGCTGGCCCCAAGGTCCCCCACAGGCTTGTGTTCCAGATGCCACTGTGCTAACTTCCTCAGTAAATCTGTTCCCCTTTTCCGGCTTCCTTCCCCCACCACTTGCCCACGCCCTGGGTCCCCCGAGACCAGGAATCCACTTGCACGAACAGCCCTGACTGGCCCTGCCCTTGAGGGCGAGCGGCACAGGGGCTGGCTCGTCGCCCCTTGGCGCGGGCCCTTGCTGCGTGACGGGGCCGCCTTCTGCCTCGGGGTTTCAGGCCAGGGCAGGCCTGGGGCGCGGGGCTGCCTCCCCAGCCCGGGCACCGGCTGCCCCGCAGGTCCTGTCCTGGAAGTCCAAGCTGCCCCTGCAGACCATCATGAGGCTGCTCCAGGTGCTGGTGCCCCAGGTGGAGAAGATCTGCATCGACAAGTGAGGGGGCGCGGGGGGCGCGGGGGGCGGGGAGGTGCTTGGCCAGAGCGCGGGCCGCGGGGTCTGGGTGAGCCCCCAGTCCCTCTGCCTGCAGGGCGGGCTGTCCCACCTGAGCACTCGGGGCCCTGTCCCGCAGGGGCCTGACGGACGAGTCGGAGATCCTGCGCTTCCTGCAGCACGGCACGCTGGTGGGGCTGCTGCCCGTGCCCCACCCCATCCTCATCCGCAAGTACCAGGCCAACTCGGGCACCGCCATGTGGTTCCGCACCTACATGTGGGGCGTCATCTATCTGAGGTGGGCCCCGGCCGCGTCCGCGTCCACGGCGGGTCGGCCTGGCGGGCTCGGGGGCTCCGCTCCGTTCCCACCGTCCCAGTGGGGCTGAGGTTGAGATTGTCACTGGGGTCTCCTCTGGATGAGGTGGGGACGCACGGCCTGGGGCGGAAGCCGGGCTGAAGGGTTTGGGCCTTACCCCGCCCAGTCCCGCCCCGGCTTTGGCCAGGTCTCCCAGCACCCAGGTAACACCCGCTCCCTCGGCAGGAATGTGGACCCACCCGTCTGGTACGACACCGACGTCAAGCTGTTTGAGATCCAGCGGGTGTGAGGGTGCCCGGCAGGGGTCATCGGCAGGCCCCTACGCCCGGCCCACCGCGGAGCTTTAAGTGACCACGAGTCGGGGCTGGGGGCGCCGGGTGTGCGCGTCTGGGTGGCAGCCTCAGGGCCCCGGCGTGGGCTGTCTCTGCGCGCCCGGGAGCTTCACAGGGGCCTCCTGCCTCTGGGGCTGCAGTCACCCCAGAGCGTCACCTTGCTCTGGCTCCCCCGACCTGACCCTCAGTGCCCGCCCAGCTCCTGTGCTGTCCCCCCGAGGCACCAGGTCCCCGTGCCCTCCTGTGGGTGACCCAACAGGGATGTGGCCGGTCCCTGGGGTACGGGGCAGGGAGAGGGGCGTCCTCCCAGACTGTAGCTGGGCCAGGCCAACACCCTCAGGAGGACGAGGGGCAGCCAGGCTGCTGCGGGGGGGCGGGGGGCTGGCCGCCTGCAAAAGCCTGGCTCGGGTACCTCAGCATTTTGGGGGGTCAAGTAGGGGTGAAGGTCACCTGCTATCTTCTTTCGGGTCAGTGGTTATAACCTGGCTCCCTCTCACCCAGTAGTTGGGGGAGGGAGGGAAACAGGGTGGGTGAGCCAGGCAGCCCTGCCCTGCCCCTGTCTGGATGGGGGGCTCTGGGATGCCTCTCCCCTGCCCCTGGCTCTGGCCTCTGGGTCTCCCATCTCACCTGTGTCAGTACAATCTTTGCTCTGTACAATCGACCTCTTTACACAATAAAACTGTCTCTACGAGCTGGCTCTGGGCTTGGGGCGGGCTGCTTGTCTTCAGGGGAGCAGGGGGCTCTGCCTCCCTGAGTCTGTTCCCAGAGGCCTCAGCGCGTGACTCAGTACCGGCATCTTGTCATTTTCTTGGGTGAGAAGTGGAGCGTCCCCCCAGGGCACTGCTTACTCTAAGCAACACTGAGGCAGTGCTGGGGGCTCCTGGGGCCTTGCCCTGTGCCTGGCCTCACGGAGAGGGTGCCAGAGGCACCCAAGGCCCCAGCTGCAGGGGTGGGCTGCCCGCGCTGGGCCTCCCCCTGGCACAGCACGCTGTTTGCTCTGGGCTCAGGGAGATGGGTGGGCAACCAGTGCCTGCTCTCTGCACCCAGTGGCTCAGAGGACCTGGCAAGCCTGACCCTAGAGGCCATGGCCCCCGTGCTGAGCCAGCTGCAGAAAGTCACCTGGGCTCTGTGAGAGGGGGTGTGCTGGCAAAGGGGGGGGTGACAGCCTCGGCCCCTCTCTTCTGCCTCCTGCTGCCAGGCCGACCAGAGGGCTGGCTTGGACCCCGCCTGACCCAGAGCGGGACTGTCCTTTCCCGCCAGATGCAGAGTGGCAGCTCTGCCCAGGAACAAATGCCACGGAGCCGAATGCAATCGATCAAACAAACAGGGTTTATGGCAGCCTGAGAGAGCTGTTGAGCCCCGCCTGGCAGCTAATTAATGAGCTCAATGGGAGCCTGGGTGTGTGGGGGGAGAGGCGGGCGCCTGGGGCTGCTGACTTCCAGGGTGCCCCTGGCTGAGTGAGCATGGACCTGTGCCCTTCCCCTTCCCGCAGCAGACCCCCAGGGCTGACTGGGTAGGGGTGCCCCTCCCAGACCACGCAGACTCAGTCACAGAGGGCTGCCTCCCCTGAGAGTGCTGCGGGGGCTTCCGGGGCGGCCCTGGGCTGTCCTGCTTAGGGCAGGGCCAGGCACATGCCCAGCCCCGGGCATCAGAAGCTTGGTGTCCCGCCCCGTCCTTGGTCTTGCCTCTCCCCTCTCAGTGAGGTTCCAGGGAGGGGAGGTTTTTTGGGGGAACCCAGGCTGGTCTAGACCCCCCAGAAGGAGGCATCTGCTCAGAGATTCGGGGTTACTTTCTCCCCAGCCTTGGCATTTCAGGGTGTTGTGGGGGGTGAACTCCCTGCGCAGCCTCAGGCTCCCAAGTAGACCTCCACCAGCCCCCCCACAGAGTGCATGCGGTAGAAGACCCCCAGAGGCAGGCCAAAGTTGACGATGGTGAACCAGGTCCGGTAGCCATAAAAATCCTTCTCCAGTCCGTTCTCAAACTCCGGGTGTATGCCGAACGCAGGCATCATCCACAGCTGGGGAGGAGCGGGCACTGAGCGGGGCAGCAGCCCCCAGCACCTGCGGCCTCTCCCCCTCCCCCACCCCTCACCTTTGAGTTTCCAGAGGCGGCCCCTTCCCCCCAACCCCCTCACCCCATAGCCCACCACCTCTTTGGCTGCTGGGGCTGCCTGAACTCCTGCTGGACCACGATGCCTGCTCTGCCCAGCCACCCCGGGCTCCCCTATTCCCCGCCTCAGGCCTCTGCTGGACCCTGGCCCGGCCTTCTGTCAAATTCTACTCTTTTCTCAAGGCCGCAGTGAGACCCCCAGGCAGCGTCCTAGGCCACGGGGCCCACACTTCCTCCTCTGGGCTGGCACCGAACCGGGGGCCCACAGAGGGCTCAGAGTCAGCTGGGACCCGCTTCCCCTCCTTCGCCTGAGAGAGGAAATCTCGCGTTTGCAAGGAGCACAGAGCTCAGGGCCTGGCCTGCTTATTCATGCCTCGGGCATCGCGGGGAACAGGGTGGGGCTGGGGGGACTTCTGCTTTCAAGCAGCTTGGAGCTGGTGGCAAAGAGCTATGTGTCCCTGGCAATCAGAGGGCCACCAACAGTCCTTGGGACAGTCGTGCAATGAACGTGCCGCGACCCCTTCCTTCCCGGGCCAGGCTCTGCGGGGCCAGCCGCACCCCGCCCGGCCCACCGCTCACCGTGATGTTGCAGAGGATGAGGAAGAGGGAGATCTCCTTGAGCGCCCGCCGCTTCCAGTTGAGGTGGCTGTAGGAGTGGATGTAGGCCAGCGACGCCCGCCTCAGGTCCTGGCCCAGCCCCAGCAGGGAGCCCCGGCGGGGCGGCTGCGCGTCCGGCCTCTCCCCGTCCGCCAGCGGGCGCCGGTGCAGGCCCTCGATGATGAAGAGGTTCTGGGCCATGTGCTGCAGGATGAGCAGCAGCGAGTAGGCCAGGACCAGGCGGCTGAGCAGCTCGCGCGGGCGGGTGGCCACGATGGCCACGATGGAGAAGTAGGCGATGCCCATCTGGCCCAGCGCCGCGCCCATCAGCAGCGCCACGTCCAGGCTGCGCGTGGGGTTCTTGAGCGTGTCCAGCTCGCGCACCTCCAGCCCGTGGATGGCCGTGCCCGCCAGGCACGCCAGGCTCATGGCGGGCAGCACTGCCACGTAGAAGGCGTAGTAGAGGGTGAAGTACTGGCGCGCAATCGCCGGGCCGCTGGCTTCGATCTGGAAGAGCACGAAGACGCACACGCCTGCCACCAGGGCCAGCAGGCCCAGCAGTGGCCCGAAGATGGCCCCATGCAGGTGGAAGCGCGCGGGGCTGGGGTGGGCGCCGGCGTGGGGTGCCAGGCGGCGCCCCACGTTCTTCCACATGACGAAGAGCACAGCGCAGCAGATGAGGCAGTACTCGGTGCTGAAGGGGTAGAGCATCAGGTAGCCCTTCCGGAAGACCTCGCACACTGAGGCGTTGAGGCACAGGCAGGTGTTGGTGTCGTTGCCTGGGAGGGGACAGACGCAGAGGTGGCCTCCACTGCACTGACCAGTCCCACTTAACCCCTGGAGGACACCAGCGGTGGAAGGACCCAGCCACCCATTTTACAGATCTGCAAACCGAGGTGCAGGGACAGGCCAGGGCCCACAGGTTGCTTATTCCCGTACAAAGGGGCTCCAGGCTCTGGGGCCAAGTTCAAGTCAAGCGCTGACTGTGTGATATCTTCGGTGCCAAGAGCCATCTCCCCAGACTGCTTGTCGGGCCCAAGGGGGGCCTGTTACCTTGGGGTGGGCAGCGCGGGCTGGGGTGCTATGCTCTCAGTACCCCGCACGGGGGGTCATTGGGCGACTCGCCCTGGAATGAGTTGGCCTGCAGGGCACACGCCGTCCCCGGTGCCACGCTTACACCGAACCCGATCAAGACTTCGGGCTTTCAGTCTAGGGAAAGCTTGGACAACAAGCCAAATGGCGCCCCGGGAAGCAAGCGGACAAAGCTCAGTGCCCCTGGAAAATGAGATGGAGCCCCCCGCCATATCGTGCTGCTGAACACGCCGCCGTGAAAGGCATGTCGTGCGCTGAGCGGAGAAAGTGGAGTTAGAGTCTACACTGACATGGAGGATGGAGGGGGGTGCAGAGGTGTTGTTAGAAATTATCCCCGCACGGGGCTGACGACAGAGGGAAACGCTCGTTTTAAAGAGATGTGGACTGAAAGATTTTGAGATGAAACACCGTGTTCTCAGCCGTCATTCAGCCCCAAATCAACATAAATATGGAAGAATATTAATTATTACGACATTTAGGTGGTGGGTAGATCTTGTTTTTTTATCCACCTGTACGTTTGACCTTCTTACTAAATCCCCGCCGTCACTCGCCGAGACTTTTCTTTGTGCAGCTCGTCTGAAAAATGAACCTGGAGTGTTCAGGGTGTCACAGAGCTCAGGAGCGCCCTGATTTATGCCATGGGTGTGCGTGAGTGTGCCGGAAGGCTGGGCTGTACAGAGGTCAGGGTGGAGAGGCCATCTGGGCTGAACCCCACTGCCAGTGATGTCTGGGGGCGTGGAGGGGGGAGCCTCGAGGGGCGGGGTGGAGGGCCGGGGACTGCAGGGTGCGTGCAGCCATGCCCGAGTCCTTTCTGCCGGAAGCCTTTCGCCCCCGGCAGTCCAGTTTCCCACCTTCGTGTGGGGCGGAGAGTCCTTCCCCCTCCTGAGATGAAACTTTTTAGTCACTTGCAAGTAAAATGCAAATACCGATAAGTTCCTGGACTTATCGGGGAACAGCTCAACAGGGATTAGTGGGGAGCTTGTGGACAGCTGGGTGCACACCGGGCACGGGGCGCAGGCAGGATGGAGACCGTTGCAGACTCAGCTCTGTTTGGGCATTGTCAACCTCTGGAGTTTGCTCCCCGCTGTATAGAACCACTGAGCTCACCTGTTGGTGAGTGCGTGTGTGTGTGCGCGCGCGTGTGCGTGTGTGCACCTGTTAGGAGGGCACCTCTGTACCTGAAAGCTTCTCCATGAGAGCGCTGAGCTCAGCCTCGATTTCGCGGTGCATGGAGTCATTGGTGACAGCCAGGACCCACAGCAGCAGGTTGGTGGCCAGGGCCAGCATCAGGCCACACCTGGAGGAGGTGCCGCACTCTGCTAACTCAGCCTGGCTGGCTCCCCCCTTCCCGACCCTCACCCTCACTGCCCTTGGCGTGACCGCTCTCGCCCAAGGCCAGATCCTATCTGGCATTCGCCCTTCTGGAAGGCCTTCCACAGGATGACCCTGTATCCCCTATTGAGGAAAGCTGGGGGGACAGGGAGCCCCATCTTACCTGGTGAAGTTGGTCTGCACCTGAACACAGTCCTTACAGTGTTTCAAGAGCACCCAGGTCTGGAAGAGATGGGGCCTTGAGCTTGGGGGCGGGAGGGCAGTGGGACCCTGGGGGTGCCCCAGGTGTGTGGAGAGACAGGGAAGAAGCCTGGGTCGAAATCCTCTGGCTCCACCTCTTCCTTGCTGTGAGGTCTCGGGCCAGTACCCAAACATCTCTGAGCCTCAGTCTCCTTGGCTCTAAAATGGGGCTAAAATGCTCACCTTCAGGGAAATCCCTGCTTATTGTCGGAGGGGGTGCAGGGGAAACGCCCCTGCCAGCGGCTGATGCAGAGTAGGAACTCGGGAGGGAGCTGGACATTCATCAGACACGTCTGGATGATGCCAATTTCGATACAGGCAAGACAGGTGTGTTTACACCCGGCGTGCAGCCCGGCGGCAAGTGCGCTGACGCGGGCACCTGGGCTGGGTGCGTGTGGGTGGGGTACACGGGGTAGGCATTGCTGGGGGCTCTGCAGTGGACACGGCCCGGGCTCTGTGGCTGTGTGGCTGTGTCCAGGCACAGGTCGGGGCGCGCGTGCACGAGGCATGGGTGGGGGCAGCGATGCCAGGGGCTTGCGGAGGAGCGGCCTGTCACCTGCACACAGATGAAGACGATCTCGATGGCCGGGAAGATGAGCTCCAGCTGCGACCGGCAGTGGGTGTGGCTCACGTCGTAGCCCACGCGGAACACGTTGAGGCAGACGGTGCAGCTGCCGAAGAGCACCAGGGAGCCTGGGGGGGCAGGGGCCGTGGGCACCTCCCCGGAGCGGGCTGTCCCTCCCCACCATGCCCCAGCCGCACGGCGCCCCACACTCACCCCGCACCCAGATGGGCCCCGCGTGAGGGTCCCGGTGGAGCACGGCGTGCGGCCGGCGCACGGTGCCCGCCAGGTAGTACAGGAGCCAGAGGACGCACAGGGCCTTGAGCGCCGCCAGCAGGATCCACACGTCGCCCAGCGTGATGGCCACGTGGTTGAAGATCATGCTGCAGATGAAGGCGCCGCCCAGGAACACCACGTTGAGGGCCAGGAGCCCCGAGAAGAGCTGCCCTGCCTTCTGGGCCTGCCGGTCCCGCCGCAGCAGCAGCGAGAAGTGCCGCACCAGCCAGGACTTCTGTCGGGGAGCCACGGGGGCTCCCGGGGGCTCGGCCTCCATGTCCATTTGGTTCTCCTTGGCCGGGGCAGCTCCAGGCTCCTGGGCTTCAGCAGAGGCCACCGGTGGGGCCTCAGTAGGGGCTAGGGAGGGAGAAAGGGTTCTGGTTGTCTGCCAGGTGGTCCTGGGGTCAAGTCCACTCCTGTCCCTGACCGAGGTGTCACCTGGGGTGAAACTCTGCAGCTTGGACTTCGAAAATAATGGCGGCTGCCTCATCTGGGTTATGGGGCCCTCGGGTTCAAACAGACCAGGGCTTATGGGGAGGCCTTGTGCTCGTCCACATAAAATTCCGGAGTATTTCCACCAGCTCGAAGATCACCTTCCCTCACCCCCACTTGCTGCTTCATGCCTGACCTGAAGTTGGGGTAATGAAGTCTGACAAGAGAGCCAGGCCGTCTGTGTGTTATTATTTGGCCACCAGACAGTTTCCGGGGTTGACTTGTTGCCACCAAAAAGCAATCAGCTTCTGGGCGGAATTTCAGTTCTGAAGTGGGGGGGCAAGCAGACGCCACCTCTTGTGCTTACTCTGACCAGTGGGGTAATGATTGCCCGGCCTCTTGTGTTGCGGAGGATTCAGAGGCTGAATGCGGACTTGGTGGGAAAGAAGCTGGCTCTAAAGCAATATTCTCTTTTGGGTACAGATGGGTGCATATAAGGTTACTTTTAAGAGGTCTAGCAAGTACCAGCTGGCTCACAATTGGAGCTTCTTCTGGGGAAAGAAGTCAGAAATAAGCTTGGAAGTGGTTTCATGTTCTCATTAAAAAAAAATGTATTACTTACATTCTTAAAATTAATTTTAAAGAGGGGGCCTCCCTGGTGGCACAACGGGTTAAATCTCAGCACTATGAAGCTGTCCGCAGCCACTGCAGCATGAGTTCGATCCCCGGCCAGGGAGCTTCCCACGTGGCGCAGCAGACCTCTCCTGTCTCCCCACTGCTCCCCTCAGTAGATCTGCCTGTTCACTGCCTCTAGTGAATCCTCTCACCCCCCACACCTCTGGCCTACACCCCAGTTCTTGTATGCACAAATAAATAAATCTTAAAAAAATGAATTTTAAAGAACATTAAAGACTTAAGGGGAAAGTTCTGAGATTGACATGCCATATCTATCGTGAGCATAGGACAGACGGACGTCCGTCTGTACCCCGCCCCACCCCCAGACTCCTGGGTGCCCCATGAATGCCCAGCACCACCTGGGGAAACCACCCTTGATTCTCCTCTTTCCCCGCGTGACTCCTCACCTTCTCCAAGCTCTCACTCCAGCCAACAACGTTGTCACCCCTCTCTTGGGCCCAGATCTCGGGTCTCCCCAGACTTGTGGGCCAGCCTAGGGGCCTGACCTAGAGGGCGACACGCACTCTCCTATGGCTCCCTGGGTACTGCCGCTGCAGGGCTGCACAGCCCCGCTGCTCCCGGGGCCTTCTCGGGGGCCTCCTCCCAGGCTCACCAGAGAGGCTCCTGGCTGTCCCCGCCACCTGGGCACTGTCCCTCGGCCCCGCTGCCCTGGCTCGCGGCTCTAAGCGCTCGCTGTCTCTATCCTCCAGGCTCTGGGGGCTGACTCCCAAGGCCGCTGTGTCAGTGAGTGGTGTCTTCATCCCCAGACCACCTAGCAGGAACGGGGTGCCCTCCTTGTCTCCCCCTCCCCCTCCATCCTCTCAGACCCCGAGTCTGTCCACTCCAGGTCACAAGTCACTCAGACCTTCCTTGCCCTTCATCACTACCCTCGTCCAGGCCTCCCTCCTTCTCTCCTGGACTGGCCTTCCCGCCCTTTGGCCCTTTCTCCTAAGCACCCCACAAAGGCCACAAGTTGCCCCTGGGATAAAGTCCAGGCTACCTACACAGCCTGTCAAAATGAAAGGGGGCCAAGTATGTTTGGGGCTTGGGGCTGTAGGTATTCAAGGCCCGGTACCTGCTGTGGCTTCCGGGTCTGGCTCCGATTGTCCTCTCCTGCCCTGTCTTCAGCCCTGCCCCCTCGCTCACCGGCCATGCCATTCCTCTGCCGTTTCCAGAATGCCCTGACCTTTGCTCACCTCCCCGCCTGTGCCCACACCTGCCCTCGGCCCATAACGCCCATACCTTGACCCTTGGCTGACTGCAGCTTGCCCCTCAGGACTCAGCAGAGCCCACCTCCTTGGGGGGCCTCCCGGAG
Source organism: Scalopus aquaticus (assembly GCA_004024925.1). Lineage (NCBI taxonomy): Eukaryota > Metazoa > Chordata > Mammalia > Eulipotyphla > Talpidae > Scalopus > Scalopus aquaticus. The sequence goes on from PVIJ01005164.1 coordinate 75,001, forward strand.
CCCCAAGCCAAGGCTGGATCCCGTGCCCATATGCTTGTTGCCACAGTGCCATTCTCCGGATGCAGCTTAACTAGCTGCGTTCTGCTCCGTCTCTCCCTTTGGCCTCTGAGCTGCAGAAGCTTCGGACTGTCCCTCTTTGTAACCATTGGAAGAGCCTCCCACCTTTGGCTCAAATATGCAGCGTTTTCAGGTTCCCACTGCCCGATCTACAACCTGCTCACGCCTGTTCTCTTTTGGGTAGACGGAATAACACAACTGGCATGCATTTACGCTAGTAACAGGGTCGACAAGTGGGTTTCTCCCCGTCTCAGCCCTCCCTGCCGTCTTTGCCCTCACTCTGCCCCTTCTCTTCCAGCTCCCTTACCACACTCCAGGCACCCACCCCCCACATCCATCCAGGTTCAATCAGAGGATTCCACATTTCTCACATGTTCTCTGTCTCCCCTGAGTCCAGGGCCTGCCCTCCCTTCTGCCTCACCCAGTACCCATCAGCAATGGTTCTGGCCCGTCTTCCTGCCCACCTTGAGTGCCTTTCCTGGGAAACCTTCTCTCTGCCCAAGCACGCTGGTGGCTGCCTTGCTGGGGACACTCCCCTTTGTTGAGGGAGGGTGTGCACTGTCTGGTGTGTGCTGTGGGTGCGGTTGGTTCCCCTAGAGGCCAGGAGCTGCTCCAAAGCAGAGACCAGGTCTGCTTAACCAGGACCTCCCAAACCTGTCTCGTAATGACATTCAACCAGCATTTGACTCTGGTGTCTTTGGGGGGATCTTTCAGCACCAGAACTGTGGACAGAGACCCTGGGATCTTTTTCCGTGGATCCTTTTCCATCCTGGCTTAGCAGGAGGAGACTGCAGATCTTTATCTTTCCTCCCTGACCCTCCCGCCCTGATTGAGCAAGGCTGAGGTTCCCAGGGACACCTCCCTGCTTCTTTCCTCCCAACCTGAGGGCTCATCTCACCTTCCCCAGCACCCCCTGTCCTCCCGCATAGAATAGCCTAGTCATTAAGAGCCCAGACTCTGGCACTTACAAATTAAAAACTGGAATGTTACTTAGACTCTCTGTTTCTCAATTTCCTCGTCTGTGACATGGAAATGCACCTACGGAATAGTATCTGCTAGGTAGTAGATGCTCAGTGAGGATTTCTTGAACAGACAAATGAAGGAATGAATGCTTAATGCTTATCTCATAGGGTCTGGTCAAAATCAACCATGTAATAGGTGTAAATGCACGCACGGGCTGCCTGGCCTGCAGTGTCGGCTGTCCTTGTACTCTTCTCTGTGGGGTCCAGGAGAAGCTGGAAGGGTCAAGATTACTGATGAACTTCAGGGGAGGATTTTGCTTGGAGGACAAGATTAGGGGTCTTCTCCTTTCCGGGTTCTCACCCTGTCTTTCCTGCCCCCAACCCTGGGTGGGGCAACCCTCCAACGGCCCCTAAAGAGAGAATTCCAGCCACCGCTGGGGAGGGTGTGGAGTGGGCGCACGGGGGTCTCGGGAAGAGAGCGAAGGTACCAGAAACCCACAACAAGGAATCCGCAGCCCTTTGGCACGCCCCTTGGTACTATGCCAGCCCGTGAGAGGGCCAGGAACCAAACCAGGTTGTGGTCGAGGTTAGCCGCAGGTGATGAAAGCCTTTGGGGTTTCTCCGGAACCCAGCCACTGCAGGGCGCGGGCGGCTGCTGCGCGTCTGCCTTAACGAGCGTCTGGCAGCCCCGACCCCACATAGCTTTCCCAGTCGTCTGGGTTTTCAGCTTCTTCCTCGCCTTGGCGCCCCCTTTCGGCTGTGAGCGCCCTGCTGGCCTCTGTGCACCCCCACCGTCCGAAAAGAGGTGGGGTACAAAGTTGCGGTGGGGGTAGACGGCAGAGAGGGGACAGCCCTTGGGTAGCCAGAGGTTGGCCTTCTTCAAGAGACCCCAGCACCCCCGCCCTAATCCCTGCAGCCCTGGTCCCTGAACCCCCGGTTTCTGGGCGGTGGGTGCCAGCCAGGGGAACCTTACCTGAAGTCTGGGCAAGCATCGCCGGTGTCCCACAGATTGCGAGCACAGCGCCGAGCCGTCCAGGTGAGGCCCCCCGCAGACCGCAGACCGCCGCCCCCGACGCCCCGACACCCGCCCCCAGTGAGATTGCGCAGCCGCTGCTCGGACTCCGCAGCCCATCGATTTTTCTGTTGACTTTAGGGATCTCATTAATCCTTCGTTAATTACCTCGCCGGCCCCGGCGTGGACAGTGCAGCCAATGGCGCGGCGGTTGGACGGGAGGGCGGGGCCTGCGGAGGTGCGGGCACAGCGTCTGGGCTCAGCGCACCTGGGCCGGCCTCCTCCAGGGTGGGGTGTGGTGCCACGTCCTTGGCCGCGTAGAGGCCTTGCGGGGTTCAGGCCACATTTTGGTAGCCAAGCAGGGAATGGATACCCCCGCTTCCAAACAGGGCGTGCCATTTCCTGAACCCCACTTCCTGCCAGGCCAGAGGAAGGGCTTCTAAACTACCTTCAACCCCGCATGGCCGGGCACCCTCTCTCTCCCTAAGTGAAATGTGAACTGGGGGTCAGAAAAGACCCCATTCTGATCGTGCAGGAGGTGGATGGCTCAGAAGAGACCCCCCCTCTATCTCTCCTTAACTATTCCCTAGACTCCTAACTCTCCCGTAAAATGCCATCTTCCCCCTCCCTCCCCCCTTAGTCCTGCCCTTGCTGATCAATGTCTGTACTTTTTGTGGAGGGGAGTTCCTAGGGCTTTGGAAATGTGCCCCCGGGACCCCTAGGAGGAGGGGGTGCTGGGGGAGGCCATCACAGGTTGACCTGTAAGCTGGCCCCTGTTCTTGGGCTGTGGGCTCTGCTTGCCCCCCTGCTCCAGAAGCTGCCCAAGTACGTGGACACTGGATAAAATACGTTGTCGAGACACCTGGGCAGTATGTGATTAAACCCAGTAAAGGCCTCCATATAAACGGTTACGGCTTGGGGGGCTGATGGGGATGGTGCTTTTCTTTCAGTCACCTAAGACTAAGCCTTCCAAGTTCCTGGTTAAAACAGCCACCTATCAGGTGATCTGCGTCTTTCTCCAGTCTCTCCTGGCCCCAGTGAATAGGGTGGTTTCGGGGATGCCCCGAGGTTAGGACCCTCAGGGGCAGGGTGTGGTATGTAAGAGGAAGTCTGGGAGATTTACACCCTCCAACTACTCTTAAGTTAAAACAGCCTGGTTATATCTTTGATGGCTGAACTATTTTATTTGAGGGGGGAAAATTCTGGTGCTTGAAAAAAAAGCTTGCAAATTATTACTCTTAGTAGAAAGGCTCGGCTCTCTGGCTGTGTGACCTCGGGCGAGTCACTTTACCTCTCTGGGCCTCAGTTTCCTTCTCTGTAAAATGACTATGTCACTCGCTCCTAATCTTCTGTGCATCATGGAACACATAAAAAAATTCAATGCCACTGGTGGATAAAAGGAAGAGGAAGTCACCTAAGCACCACTTTAAGGTAGTTCATAACTCACACTTGGCTCACCACTGAAAAGCTTGAGACCCCCAAATTCCCAGGAGTCCTTCCAGTTCTGATCCCCTAGATCTTCCGTGACCATCTTAGATGGGGCGACTGAGACAAGAAGGAATGTCAGGAGGAGAGCTGCAGGTTTATTGGTTCCCAGCTCCAGGCGGGATGCTGGCCTGGCCATGGGGCTGGGATTAGAGCTGGAGCCCAAGTCGAGACACCCCCACATCACCGCTGGTCCTAGGAGGGCTGCAGGACAAGTCTCCTGCCCTACCGCCCACATCACCCTACGCCTGGGGTCAGGCTGGGCTGCGTGGGCATGTCCTGATTGGGATTGAAAAACTCATCCTGGAAAAATAACTTTTGTGAAAATCCCACTCCGCAGGGCATGGTGGCATGCAGCATGACTGCCAGGCTGGGGTGCTCTCCCAGGGGTCTGTGGGTGGTGCGGCCGATTCCCCCGGCTCTGCAGGGGCGGGCTCAGGAAAGCACGTAGACCTCCAGCAGGCTGGAGACAGCATGCATGCGGTAGAAGATGCCGAAGGGCAGGCAGATGTTGACGATGGCCGCCCAGAGGGAGTAGCCGTAGAAGTTCACCTCCGCGGTATTGCTGAAGTGAGGCCGGGCCCCGAAGGCGGGCATGACCCACAGCTGTGCGGGGAGATGGGGCGTCAGGACCTTCGGTGGGTGCTGCTGGGGGAGATAGGCTGGGGGTCCTAGCCCTCTACATTGACGCTGCTGTGGGGAGACCTCCAGCGCCTTGGGTGAGGTCTGGCACTCACTGAAGAACTCAGGAAAGGCACCCGCTGACCTTGCCCGCCCCAGGCCTGTGCAGTGGCCACGTCCGCACCCCTTAGTGTGGCCCCTCGGGTGGGGGAGGGGAGAAGGGCGTGAATAAATGACTTGAGGATTTGGTACAAATGCGATCTCCTGGGTATGCGTGCAGGTTGCAGGCCCACGCAGAGGTGCTGGGGGCCAGTGGGAAGGCTACCCCCACCCCGCCCCCTCTGGGCTCTGCTCCCCAGCTCCACCTTCTTCCAGGTGTGGGGAGAAGACTGCAGCTGGACTCTGCTTCAGCTCAGCCCTGGCTCGGAAGCTCCGCTGTGGGGGCTGAGGCAAAGCACAGAGGCTTCCAGGCCAGCCCTACCTGCCCAGTGGGCATCGTCTGGGCACGCGCACCCCTCCCCCACAGCGATTTCTGTTCTTCAAAGTAGGGTCTGAGAGGATGCTCTGGGCCAGACGGGATACTGAGAGCAGAAACAGTCTCCCGGGGAGTCCTGGCTTGGGGGCGGGGCCTCGGCGGAAGGTGGGGGCGGGGCCTCGGCGGAAGTGGGGGCGGGGCCAGGGCTGGGGGCAGGAGGTTTTGAAGGTCGTGGCTTCTGCTTGTGGGTCAGAGGTTGGTGGCCACTTTCACCGGTTACCTAGAGGGTGGGCTGCATTCACCCTTCTCAGAGGGGGCTGCCGGCGGATTTCACACGGGGTGCATGGGGATGCGCCCACATAAGGTCACATGTATAATAGGGGTACTTTCCTACGGGAGGCTATAGCCAAAGGTACTGTTTGTATATTTTGTGAAACTCCCCTGGCGCGTGTCTCTGGGACACCCTCGCCCGGACACAGGCATCTATATTAGATTTCCTGGCTGGGCGTGATATCTACGCTGGTCATTTGGCTAGTGGGTGAGTGTTTCTCTATCGGGGTGCACCTTCATGAAGGTGTATTCCCACCGGGCATGTTTTGTGCCCAGTGGCTTGTGCCCCAGGGGGAGTCTCTCCTCGTGAGGCTTTGCTGCGTCCAGCCCCCGGGGGAGGGCGTCTCCTGCGCCTGCCCCTCTGGCCTGCGAACAGACCGCTCACACTTACACTGCTCTCCCCCGCGACTTCCTGTTGCTGCTCCACTTACCCTAAGAAATGGGCTGGTCACAAGCTCCAGAAGCAGTCACACCTCCTGGGGGGTGAGGCCTCCCCACCTCAGCTCTCACAGCTCCCTCTCACCTCCTCCCAGCCCCCCGCAGCATTCCCTTGGACTCCTCCCGCTGCCTGGATTTCATTCTCTGGGCGCCTGGAGATGCTGTTTGCCCCCGAGGCTGCACCTGACCCTCTCGGAACCGGCTCCTTTCCTAGAGAGCCACAAGATTCTCCAACAGACTGAAGGCCAGACAAGGGCAAGCCCGTCAGCCTCAGGGCGTCCTTCCTCTGGTGCCCCCCCAGCCCCCGCCCCAGGGCTCCCAGCTACTCACGATGACGTTGCAGAGCAGCAGAAACAGAGAAATGTCCTTCAGGCACCGGCGTCTCCAGTGGCTCCTGGGGGCCAAGACGCTGGCCACTGATTCCTGAGGGGCCGTGGGGCCGGGGCCCACCAGCTGGGAGCTGGTCGGGCAGGCGGGCAAGGCCTGCAGCGCGTCCAGGTTGGCAAAGGTCAGGCCGTGGCAGGGCTCCTTGGGCGGGGTGTGGTGAGGCTCGGCGCCCGGCGGGCCCCGGTGGAGGCTCTCGATGATGAACACGTTCTGGAAGGTGTGCTGGGCAATCACGAGCAGCGAGTGGGCGAGGTTGAGCCCTGCCAGCAGGTCCCGGGGCGTGCCCACCACCACGGCCACGATCGAGTAGTAGGAGATGGCATACTGGCCCAGGGCGGCGCCCATCAGCAGGGCTACGTCCAGGGTGCGCGTGGGGTTCTTGTGGTGGTCCATGGCCCGGCGGTCAAAGCGGTAGATGACGGAGCCGCTCAGGCTGACCAGAGTCATGAGCCCCAGACAGACGATGTTGAAGCTGTAGTAGGTGACCAGGGCCTGGTGGGTGCGGCTCCCATCGCCGCTCACTTGGACCTCGTAGATGATGAAGACGGCCAAGCCCACCACAAAGAGCATCAGGCCCAGCACGGGGCCGGCGAAGAAGGTGTCCCGGAAGAGGCTGCCCCGGGCGGGGGTGTGGCCGTGGCCGTGGCCGGAGGAGGCCAGCAGCCTGCCCACGTTCTTCCACATGACGTAGAGCATGGTGGAGGCGAAGAGGCTGTACTCGATGTTGAAGGGGTAGAGGTAGAAGTAGCCCTGTTGGAAGATCTGGCAGACGGCTGTGCTGCAGGGGCAGTCGCCCCCCGCCGTGCTGCCCGCGCGCTCCGCTGGGGGGAGAGGGGCGCTGAGCTGCACCGCCCTCCTGCCTTCCCGGAGGCGCCCCGTCTGAAGACCCTCACCCCTAGACAGTGGCCTCCCCTCTTCACCACTGGCTCCCAAGTGCCCACACGGGGCCTGGCATCGTCATTCACGCCCCAGGGATTTTTTGAGCACCTACTATGTGTCAGCGACCGAGTGACCCATCAGTAAACACTACCCCACCAGCATGGCCCCTGGTTCCCAGAGATAGGTGAGGTCCTGGTCCTGCTGGAAGGAGGCGCTTTGGGGGTCCTTAAAGCACAAGCTTCCTCAGAGCCCTCCCCAGCACCCCACTCAGCCAGACCCCGAGGTGCCAGATCCGGGTCTCAGCCGGGGCCCTGGGCTAGACCCACAGGGGTCTGCCCTGCTCTGCACCACGCTTTGGGGGAGGCCTCGGGCGGTGGCAAACATCTTTCTTCAGCCCCAGAACTATCCCGGCTGGTTCTGCAGGGAAGAAACTGAGGCCCAGAGAGGGGAAGTGGCTTGTCATGGAGAGAGAACACACATCCCCAGGCGGGCCTCTCGGGGTGCGCTCTCTGCAGGTGTGTGGCCAGCCGCCCCCGCCCTGGGCTGGTGTTAACCAGCCTCCCGAGCCCGCCATAAGTGCAGGTGGCGCTTGGTCCATCCCGTGGGGTGGGGTCTCTCTGAGAGCTGGGCCCTCCATGCTGGGTGTGTGTGCTCCAGTGAGGTCCTGGCGGGCTTAGTCATCCAATCTGGTGCTGGCTAGTGGGGGGCCCTGGAGAAATCCAGAGAACCAGGGGGCCTGTGCACCCCCTTAACAGAGCTCTGAGAGATAGCTCTTACTGGTTCTCCAATTTCAAGCTCTGTGACCTTGGGCAGGCTACTTACCCTTCTGGGCCCTAGTGTTTCATCTGTCGTAGGAAAATGCACAACACCCACCTCCTAGGAAAGGGGCGCCCAAGCAGGGCTGCAGCTGGGGGTCTGAGACCCAGAGCTCAGCCAACCACTGCTCTGTCGCGGCGACTATTTCTACCCCTCTGCCAGACGCCCATCTGGTCTGTGCTTCCACTATCGCGCCATCTGCCTCCCCTTCCCCTCTCTTCCGCCATATCACCCTGGCCCTTTGGCCTGGCGCCGAGTCCCTTCCTTAGTGGAATGGACAGCTGGACAGTGGGGGCCAGAGCTAAGGATGAGAAGCTGCCCCCAATGCTCCTCCTCCTGGGTGACCCACACCTGCACTTCAGAGGTGGGGCCCAGAGCAAAAGGCCTCTTGGCCTCCACCTTTGCTCCGCCCTCCAGGAGGGCATGGGAGACAGAGGGGACAGCCGCCAGCCCCAGGCCTGCCGCGAGGGCGGGGTCGCGGAAGTGGGCACTCACGGTCTGGGGCGAGGCGCGAATGGCTGGCGTTGCCGTGGGAGCTGCTGTAGGAGTGGGCCTGGTGCAAGGACTCGTCCACCACGGCCGCCATCCAGATGGCCAGGTTGGTGGTGAGTGTGAACATGAGCCCGCACCTGCGGGGGAGGGGCGAGAGGCCAGAGGGGAGCTTAGCCTCAGGGGTCCCTGGCAGGAGCTCTACTGGGAGGTGGTGCTGAGAAGCAGGAAACTGCGCTTGGCCCTTGCTTAGAGGAAGCAGAGCTTGGAAGGAACAATGAGCCTTGTGGGGCGTCACCTGAGAGGGGGCAGGGGGTGCAAGGGCTCTGACCGCTGCTCCCTTCCTGGGGGGAACGGACGGAGAGTGCACTGTGCCATCCACCCCACCAAAGTGCGCGCGCACACATGCACACACACACACACACACACACACACACACACAACCCCACAACATGGTGGAAATCAGCCCGATAAAGCCAGGAGGCTTGGCTGAACCCCCCCACTCCACAGGGGCAGAAAGAGGACCCATGTTCCAGGGAGAAACCGCTCGCGTCTCAGGCAGAGCTGGCCCGCTGGGCAGGGCGCTGAGTGGCGGACGGGACACTCACCGGGTCAGGTCCAGGTGGACGTGGACGCAGTCTTTAGCGGACACCCAGAGGAAGTAAGTCTGAGTGGAGAGGGGGTGGTGGGGTCATCGACGGCGGGTGCCCAGTGTCCCTATCCGGGCTCTGCACGAAGTCTCTGCCTCAAGAGCCCTTTTCTGTTTATTTTAGCTTTACACAGTGAAGCTGGGGGGGGGGGGGCTGTCTAGTCTCTGGAACCGTTTATATAGAATAGCCGTTCTCTGCTCCTTAAAAGTGGGCGACGTGTCCATTGTAAAACTCTGGTCTTGGTGCTTGTGAGTTTTTTTTGCAGGAAGAGGGTCAAGTGGAGTTTTGACTACCCAGTTCTGTATTCCTGGGAGCAAGGCCAGCCTCGGGCTTGGTTTTGAGAATCTTTAGAGACTCTCACCTCCCTTTGGTGACACCCTCCACCGCCCCAGCTCCATCCCCCGTTGCCTGCAAGGGGTTCACCCTCACCTAGCTGCCCATAAATGCCTGCTCTGGTGTTTGTTGATGTGGGTATCTGTATTTTTCATTTTTCTTAAGGAAACTTGGAGGCCATGGATGAACGATGACAACATGATGTCTGCTGGAGCCATGAATGTATCGGGTTGTGGAGACCTGGGCAGCAGGGGGAGGTTCCAGGGAGGGACTTGGAACTCCTGTGTGGGCTCACGGCCACGGTAAAAGGCTGAGAGTTCTGTTCTAGGCCCAGATGAGAGGGTCCTCCCTGCCTTGGCTCAATCAGAAGATCGTTGGCAGCGTTATGTGTGCATCAAACATAAATATATATCTGTATCTATCTGAGTGTGTCTGAAAGCTCTCGGGAACAAGATACCCCATTTCCTGAACAAATACTGAACATAGGGGTCATGTTGAGGCCAAACCAGCCAGACCCAGCAGGACCAGGGTTGAGACTGATGCCCTCTGTGGGCACCTAGGAAGGGCAGGCCAGGTTCTAGGAGACAGGATGACTCACACCTCCTAGGTGTTAACTACTGGCGCTGCTTAGGTTGAAATAGAATCGCAAGGTCCCTAAGTAGGAACTCAGATTTGAATATTTCTTCATTACCAAAAACTTTCCAGATGTATGGACTCATGTGATGGCCACCACGGTCCTGTCGCCACTTTATTGCTCGGGGGTGGGGAGTTGTGGAGCTCAGGTCTCTGGATCCTATGCCAAATATTGGCTTCTTGCTACCGCACTCAAGACAATGCTGCCACCCACCTGGACGATGACGAACACGGCCTGGATGAGCGGGTGCAGGATCTTGATGGCTGACTGGCACTCCAAGAAGCTGGAGTAGTAGCCGGTCTTGAAGACGTCCATGACTAGAGTGCAGATTCCGAACAGCACCAGTCCACCTGGGAGCGGGGTGGGGGCCGGTCAGAGGCCAGGAGAGGCTTCCAGAGCTGAGGGTGGATGGCCAGGGGGCGGGTGGACGGATGAATGGACGGGAAGGTGGGTGGGTAGGTGGGTGGGCGGGGATGAGTATATGACTGAGCGGGTGGGTGGAGAAACGTCCTGTGAAGCCCCATCTCTAGGACTCACAGATTAGGGGATGGACCCTAAATGGCTCTATCAGCGTCATCTGTCATCTCTTCTGTTCGTCATGAAAGGCTCTCCCGTGACCGCCCTTTTCTAATATTTAGGACAAAAAATTCCCTCTCTACACCTCCCCCAGGTCTCTCTCCCTCCCCCCCCCTCCAGCAGCTCACTTCATCCTCAGCCACCTCCAGTCCGGCTGGGGGAACTTCTCCTCTCTACCTCTACTTGTACACCCCGAAATTCCTCCACAGCCTCAGCCTCCAGCTCCTGGCATGCCCCCCCCAGCCCAGCCCGCCTCTGTCCCCCTCCCCCGGGCACCTCTGAGCCAGATGGGGCCGGCGTGGGAGTCGCGGTAGGGGACCGCGTCGGGGCAGCGCACGGTGCAGAGGAGGTAGAAGAAGATCCAGAGCGCGGCCAGCAGCATCATGGTGGTGAGCAGCGCGAACACGTCGGTTTCGCACACCTCCACCTTGTTGAAGGCGCCGCCGCTGATGAGCGTGCAGGCGAGCAGCAGCACGTTCACCGCCAGCAGCACCGACAGCAGGCGGCCGCCTTTCTTCCACACCTCGCGGGGGGCTGCCCGCGGCGCCGGCGGGCTCTCCTTGGGGCCCGAGGCCAGTTCCTCGGACATGGCAGGGGCGACCGGAGGAGGTTGGAGGGGTCACTGTGGGGGAGGAGCGGGCAGGACCCCAGGTCAGCGAGGGTTCTCATGATCTTGCTTTCGGGTCCTGGGCTGGGGGGTCCTAACACGGAGGGTGGGGGCTGCGGGAGGCGGAGGCAGCACGGGGGCAGGGAGGGGGGAAAGCCGGAGCCTGCGGGTCTCACGCGAGGCAGGCGGAAAAGCGGGAGTGGCGCCCCGTCGGGTCCCCACTTCCAAACCCCCGGGCCGTCTGGCCCGCTGCACGCACCTGGCTGGGCGGGGAGCCCGCGCGGAGCTGGGGGCCGGGGGGCGGCGAGCGTCTCGTCTCTCCCACGCCGGGCCGGACGGGCGCTTTATAGCGAGGAGGGCAGGGTGATTTACAGCCGCGGGAGCTCGGCTCCATAAACCTCTCAGTCCTACTCACATGATCCATCTTTTCTCCGAGCTGAATTTAGGGAAGAGGCGCGGGAGCCAGATAAGGTGAGATTTATATTACCCGTTAAGAGGCGCCCCCTCCCCCGCCGCCCCGTCACCTCCCTGCAGCCCAGCTGGGGCGCGGCCCCGCACTGCGGCACCCAGACGGCACCCCGCCCCCGGCGCCCACCGCGCCCTGGCGCCCCGCGATCTCGGCCGCCTAGACCCTAAGAGCTGATGCTCAATAGACGCCCCAAGGGCGCGCCGGCACCCAGAGGCGCTCCCAGCCCTGGCGCGCCCTGTAGGCTTGTGCTCGTCTGTTGCTGCTCGGAGATGCGGACCCTAGTCCCGCTTCCCCCGACACCCTCACAGAGCAAGAAGTTCCTGCTTCCTCTATTCCCTCACTGCTCCTCCCCGGTCCTCGGCTGGGAGGGACGCTGCTAAGTCCGCCGGGCACGAAGTTCCCAAACTTCGCGCCGGGTCCGCGCCCAGGCTCCTAGCGCCCCCTGCTGGAGCGCCGCTGGCCCGGCCCGAGCGAGAGGGGGCGGAGCTCCGGCGCCTACTGCTCGCCCGCTGCCGGACCGCCTGTCCTCTCACCCCACTTCGGCCCACTGTCCTAGGGGTGAGGACTGCCCTCAGGCACCCCTCCCCAGCCCCGTCCTGTCCCTTTGCCATGTGGAGACATCGGGAACCGCAGCGCCGAGGCTCTCGTGAGGACAGAGCCTCACTGTTCCCAGACTGGGGCTCTGGGATGGGGCGCTGGGGTGAGCACTTTTGGAGAGAAGGCAGGGCCTCGCGTGGGTGACCCCAGTGCGCTCGGAGAAAGGGTGCTTAGGACCCAGGGGCAGCCCGAGGGCGGCAGCGGGAGATGCTCCCCCGCCTCCCTGCGAGGTGAGCGGCTCAGATGTCCCAGCAGCAGCAAGGCGGCAGCGGAGTCTCTGGCGCTCCTCTGCATTCTGGTCCTGGGGGCTGGCGACCCCCGCCCCTGCCCGGGCCCCTCCCCTAACCCCATGCCTCAGCCCTAACCCCGCGAGGGGGCATTTCCCGGTGCCCCCTGCCCTCCCTGTCCAAGTCAGGCGCCATGAACGACCAGTACCACCGGGCAGCCAGGGACGGCTACTTGGAGCTCCTCAAGGAGGCCACCCGAAAAGAGCTGAACGCCCCAGATGAGGATGGCATGACCCCCACCCTCTGGGCTGCCTACCACGGCAACCTGGAGTCCCTGCGCCTCATCGTGAGTAGAGGGTGAGTACCCCCCAGTGAGGGGGGAGAGTGTTTTATCCACCTAGGCCCTGAGATGCCTCCCCCAGCCCTACGGCATCCCAGTCACCCCTTTCCCTAGCAGAGACCTAGAGTGGGGGCTTGGGGAAAGGGGGACACACTCTGGGGCCTAAGTATGCCTGACCTGGCCCTGGGAATTAGGGGCCATAGATGGGGGAGTGGTCTGCAGAGTGAGGGAAGGTGGGACCTGGAGGCAAGAGCAAGGAGCACTGTGGGACAGAAGTGGGGGGGCAAGAGCTTCAGAGAGGCCAGAGTGGGCCCAGGAAAGCAGAGGCCCCTCACTGCCCGCCCCCCGGCCTCAGATCCAGAGGGCGCAACAGCACCTCCACTGCCCCCAGCCCAGGCCGAGGCTACACACAGCTCTCTTCCTGTCCACTCCTGGGATTTATGGGCACTGCCCACAGTACTAAATGTCACTCGGGTTCAGCCACCCCATAATCTCCCTCTGTGCCCTTCCCCCACCCCGCCCTCCTTGCTGTGGAGAGGCCGTGCTGGCCCTTGGAGGCGCTCCCGCACCGCTGTTTGGAGTTGCAAGGGGAGCACAGGTGGGCCACAAATCTGGGTGTCAGGGCAGGAAAGGGGTCTGGCTTTAGCACAGAGGGGTTGGGACCCAGGCCTGAGGGACAGGCGCCCGCTCCTGGAGTGACCGGAGCTTCTGGACAGAAGGCTGGGCCGGGGCAGCCTGGACAGGGCAGGGGAGTGGGAGAGACAGGGAGGGCGCATGCGGAGCTCTCAGGGCCTGGGGATGGGGGGGAGGCCCAGCAGGTCCCAGGTGCCGGCCTGTGGCCTGGGCTTGCAGTAGGTGGGGGTCTCCCCTTGCTGCCCTCTTTGGCTGCTCCTGGGACCTAGCAGCAGGTGGGGCCATCCCCAAGACCAAGCAGCTGAGACATGTGCCAAAAGGCCAAGATTGGCCCCTCCCCACACTAAGAGGGCACCTGTTCCCAGTTCAGGGAGACTCATGAGAGGAGGGGAAGGGGGTGTCTCCCTGCTGCACCTCCCCTGCCCACCACATCAGGCCATGGTCAAGGGCTGGTGTTTGATGCGATGGGTCCAGATGCCAATCCGCCCCTCCTCGCATTGTCCCGAAGGACTTGGAGACCAGCAGGGAAAGAGAGGAGAGAGTGGTGGGGGGACCTTTGAGACAAGGGGGTGATTTGTCCTCGAGCCCAGTGGGGCAGCTGCTGGCCTCATTAGCAGGGGCAGAGACACTGAGTTAGGCCTGTGAGCCTGTGATTGAGGCAGGAGCTTGGAGAACCAGCAGGAGTTGCCCCAGGCTGGGGGTAGGGGCACAGTCTGATGGAGTATTGGAAGGGGTGAGTCTGGTGGGCAGGCCGATCCAGCCTGCCTGCGGCTCCCAGAGATGCAGCACCCTGGGGAGAGCCAGAGGGCCTCCTGCCTCCTCCCCTCCAGTCCTGGCTGCCCCCACACTCCCCTCAGTGCTCAGGCCAAGGCCCGACACCTGCTCTCACACGCGGGCTTGCCAGGCCTGGCCCTGCTCCCCAAAGACAAGGCCGTGCCCGGGACACGCAGGGCAGGGCAGGCACAGTCGCCGGCTCTCCCGGGGCCTCAGCCCTGGACATGCCCCGCTCTGGTTCTCTTTTAAGTCCCCCCCCCCACCCCCGCACATGCAGCGTGGTCGCCAGCAGGCCTGCTGGGGGCCACACTGGGCCCTGGCCCACCACCTCTCAGGGCCGCTCTCCGCTGGGCCCATGAATAATTCACTCCTTTCTCTCTGGGCATCAAATATTTATGCCCAGAGATTCCCAGCCCTCAGTTCTCTTGGGGAAGGCCCCGCCCCGGCCCTGCCTTCTCTGTTGCCACGCCCCCTGGGGGGCACCCACCCTCTCTCTTGCGCTCTGGCTGCGCCTCCTGGAGTCAGAGAGGAGTTCTCAGGTCCTTGGGTCCCTCTGGCGTGCCACTTACCCCGACGGGGCGCTCCCAACCTCCAGCCCCTGCGGGCCGCCTGCCAGGCTTGCCAAGGCTCATCTCCGGTCGCACGTGTCCTCGCAGGGGTGACCCAGACAAGTGTGACATCTGGGGCAACACGCCCCTGCATCTGGCAGCTTCCAATGGCCACCTGCACTGCCTCTCCTTCCTGGTGTCCTTCGGGGCCAACATCTGGTGCCTGGACAACGACTACCACACGCCGCTGGACATGGCCGCCATGAAGGGCCACATGGAGTGCGTGCGCTACCTGGACTCCATCGCGGCCAAGCAGAGCAGCCTCAACCCCAAGCTGGTGGGCAAGCTGAAGGACAAGGCTTTCCGAGAGGCGGAGCGGCGCATCCGCGAGTGCGCCAAAATGCAGCGCAAGCACCACGAGCGCATGGAGCGTCGCTACCGGCGCGAGCGCTCCGACTCGCTCAGCTTCTCCAGCCTCACGTCCAGCACCCTGAGCCGCCGGCTGCAGCCCCTGACGCTGGCCAGCCACCTGCCCTACTCGCAGGCCACGCTGCACGGCACCGCCAGGGGCAAGACCAAGATCCAGCGGAAGCTGGAGCGGCGCAAGCAGGCGGGCGAGGGCACCTTCAAGATCTCCGAGGACGGCCGCAAGAGCGTGCGCTCGCTCTCCGGCCTGCAGCTGGGCAGCGACGTGATGTTCGTGCGCCAGGGCACCTACGCCAACCCCAAGGAGTGGGGCCGCTCCCCGCTCCGGGACATGTTCCTCTCGGACGAGGACAGCGTCTCCCGTGCCACGCTGGCGGCCGAGCCTGCCCACTCGGAGGTCAGCACCGACTCAGGCCACGACTCCCTGTTTACGCGCCCCGGCCTGGGCACCATGGTGTTCCGCAGGAACTACCTGAGCAGCGGGCTGCACGGACTGGGCCCCGAGGACACGGCGCTGGACGATGGGGGCCCGCCCCGGGGCCGGCTGCAGAGCTCCCCGAGCCTGGACGACGACAGCCTGGGCAGTGCCAACAGCCTGCAGGACCGCAGCTGCGGGGAGGAGCTGCCCTGGGACGAGCTGGACTTGGGCCTGGACGAGGACCTGGAGCCCGAGACCAGCCCTCTGGAGACCTTCCTGGCCTCCCTGCACATGGAGGACTTCGCCTCCCTCCTGCGCCAGGAGAAGCTGGACCTCGAGGCGCTGATGCTCTGCTCTGACCTGGACCTCCGCAGCATCAGCGTCCCCCTGGGGCCCCGCAAGAAGATTATGGGGGCCGTGCGCAGGCGCAGGCAGGCCCTGGAGCGCCCACTGGCCCTCGAGGACACAGAACTGTGAGCATCGGTAGGGTGGGGGTGGGGTGGGGGAGGGAAGGTCTTGGGGTTAGGGACTCTGCCCTTCCAGGAAAGGAGGGGGCATAATCTAAGTAGCCCTCGCTGCCAAAGGGCCACATTTTATTTATCCCACTCAGAAAAATAAGCTGTCCATTTAATGATGACACAAGACGGTCTTATCACAGTTAATGTCAAACGCATCCCATTTGGGGATATCAACATGCGGAAAAATAGGGATTTTAGTATGGATGAGATACAGTCACAGTAATTCTTGCCTGGATGTTTGGGGCCCTCCCATCTCCCGGGTACTGGGGCTGCCTGGCATGTGTCCTTACCTCCATGTGCTAGATCACCCCCATTTTACAGGTGAGCAAGTAGAGGCTCCAAAGGTGAGTCACTCACCCCACGGTGTGGCTGCTGCTCTGTGCAGAGCTGGGTTCAACCCATGTCTGTGCCTCTCTAGAGCCTGGGGAGGGGGGTTCCTTGGGCAGAGGGCGTGACAGCAAGCCATCTCGCCAGTTGCCCAAGTCCTCAAGGCAGATGTTTTACCAGCTGGTTCCTGAGCCCTGCAACTGGAAGAGGAGCCAGTGCTCCCCGCAGGGCCAGCAGCTGCTGGGAGGGCAGAGCTGTCGTGTTCAGAGCCCCGGGGCCGAGGCTGCCAGCACGCTGGTCACGGCCCCTGCGCATCCAACAAGTGGCGCTGCCCCCTCCGGTATCTACCGCCTGCACCCTGGAGGGGGGGCAGGCTGGGGGGGAAGGCACTCAGGGGCCCGTGTCCCCATCCCTCACCATCTGCCTGGTGGAGAGGGTCAGTTGTCAAAATGGCTGATTCTGGTTAAAATGATGTATTTGAGAGCCCTTATCCGAGCTCCATCTCTACCTCTTCCTCCACAGATAACTTGGGGCTCCTGTCCCCAAACCAAAATGAATTGCAAGTTGCCACAACCCTCAGTGGGGCCACCGGTCCTCACCGTCGCCAGCCCTGTAGACCCCGGCCCCTCCCTGGGGGCAAGGACCTGCCTCGAAGACTGTCCATGCCCCGGAGCAGAGGACGCAGCGTGGAGACACCCAGATGGTCAAGTGAACACCCCAGAACATCGGTTCTGAGGGCCTGTGTGCCCTGGGCCACCCCCAAGTCCGTGGCCCTAAAGGACAGTGGGTTGGTGGGAGGCCAGCCCCAGGGAAGAGCAGGGGCCACTGGGTCCTCGGGCATAGGAGTGTGTGTTTTGGGGGCCGCGCCTGTGCTGGGCACCGCTGTCTCTCACCCCCTCCTCCGAGCGCCCTGCCCAGACTGGAACCCGCTTTGCAGCTTCTGTGCAGGGGAGAGTTTGCGCTGCCGCCCCACCCCCACGCACATTCTAGAGGAGGTTCCAGGCTAGACGCTCAGCCAAATGCCCTGCCTTTCGTGCCCCCTGCCCCAGCACGGCCAGCCCCTCCTCTATTCACCCCCACGCCCTGGTGAGGAGCGGGAGTGCCAGGCCAGGGTGGGGGGTGCCTGGTGCTCTTCCCAGCGCCCCGGAGTGAGCCCACTCTGGCTCCACCCTCCCGGCCCTGTCCCCCCGGGCTCTGCCCCCGGCTGTGCAGCCTGGCCTCCCAGGGAACGAGGCTCAGGGCAGGGGCCCCAGACCCGGCAGGCGCGCTCTAGGCCCAAGAAAGGCAGCTGCCAACTGCTTCAGAGTCCCCGGGCTGAGACAGGCGGAGATGGGTGTCCAGCCTCGGGGGGCCAGCCCTTGGGAGATGAGCTCAGTCTACACCCCTGCTTGGCCCCAGGGCCCCCGGGCTCCGAGTAGGGGTCAGTAAGTGAGTTTCCCTCCAGATACGGAAGCGGCTGGGCGCTGATGTCTCTGCAGGGACTCCGGCCAGCCCGCCTCTGTTCAGGTGTGTCCCTGCCCTGTGGTGGGGGTGAACCTGACATGTGTCCCCAGAGCGCTCCGGTCAGATTGAGGTCACAGGAGGGGGAGTGTCCCTGGGGACAAGCTGAGCCCGCAGGTGTGCTTGTCCTCCTGCCAGCCACTGCCCCTCAGCTCTGGCTCTCAGCTTGGGGAGCAGCCCCGCTGGGGGCACAGACCAGTCCCCGCTCCTCCCTGGGTGCCCTCGGCATGGGCCAGGGGAGAAAACCCCCCAGAGAACGCCGCAGGTGCCTCTGTCTGCACGCATGCCCAGAGCTGGGACACGAAGAAGGTGGTCTCTGTCCCCACACCGAGGGCCTGGCCGCCCACCACTGCCACCCTGAGCCACACCACCCTCCTCCCTGTTCTCTGGGCCTGGGCCTGGGGCCACACCCAAGTGCCGACTGACTTTTTTGGCGCCCCAGGTGCTGCCCATTCTCTCCTGCCCTGCCTCTGCCCCCTCTGGGGCCTTCCTGTGCCGGGCGGGGGTGGGGCCGTGACGCCTACGCTGTCCACCCTCTCTCAGGCTCATTATAACTTTTGTAGGGAACATTCTGCGTCATTGTCATGCCTGTGTCTTGTTCTTTAATCACAGAAGGAGGGTTCTTGTGCCCGCCAGGACTTGGTCCTGCTCCTTGGCCTAGTGCCCCTCCCGTCCCCCTTCCCTCTATTGCTTCAGGACCCTCGCTCCTCCCCTGGCCTTTGTAAGGAGGGCACTTGGGGCCTGCAGCTGCTGAGGCAGGATGACGCATTCCATGGGTGCCTGCCAAGACTCCTCCAGGAGGCCACAGCCCCCTCCCATTCCTTGGGTCTCACTGCCCTCACCACCCAGGCAGCTCTGGGGGCAGCCCTGTGTGGGACCCTCCTTTCTCCCAGGGGTAAAACTTCCCTGCTGGAGGACAAGGGGCTCTGTTTTCTCCGTCAAGTGTGGGGAAGGGCCCTGGAGTCATTTAGTCCCATTCCCTAAGGTGGCTGGGCCTGGGCCTCTGCCAAGGGAGTTCAGGGCTGCCCCTCCCGCCAGCGCCCATCAGGAGGGTGTTAGGAGGCCTGTGTAGGAAGGTTGCCTAGCAACCATGTAGGGGTCTTAAGCCATCTCCCTCCGTTTTACAGATGGGAAAGCTGAGGATTACGGAGGAGAAGGTCCAGGCACAGAGCACAGGACTTCTTTCACTCTTTCCTCACCCGCCGACCGCCAAGGGGGCAGTGAGACCAGAGACTCTGCTCGGTTCTCCCCGCAGAGCTCCTCCGGTTTGAGCGCAATGCGCCCCCTACCGTCCATCATGGTCGTTGCACCTACCTCACGAGCGACCCGCCGGTCCAGACTCGGCTGGTCCAGGGAAGGACATGGGGCGAGGACGCGCAATGAAGGCGCCTGGACAGCGCTTCCGTGCGTAGGGAGAGGCTAGCCGGAAGCAGGGGACGGGGTCTCCGTGGCTCAGAAGGCTGGAGCGTGGAAGCCTGGGGCGCAGGATCAGAAAGCCTGAGGGGCTTCAAACACAGCAAAGGAAAGACTTTTACAGGGTAGGGATTGGAGTTTTTCAACACATTTCCCTAAAAATGTCAATGGAGTTTAGGGCAGTTCTAAAAGTATAGACTAACCATTGGTTCTTGGCCTTTTGGGATTAGAATCTGGTGAGAAGACTTCCCTTGGACACACTGGGGGCACACAAACTCATTTGCAGGTTTGCTCATGTCCCAGGCAGCTCCTGGAACTCAGGGACCGCAGGTTATGAAGCCTCAGTGAGTCTGCTGGGAAGGCACTGCTATCAGTGGGATTACCAATTTGATGCAAATGGGGGTGGTGAGTGAATCAGACAGGATGTGCCTTCAGGTACTGGTGCAACCTTTTCATTTATCAGATGAGGTAAAAGGCCCAGAGGGGAACGGGCTGTCCCGAGGTCACAGAGCAGCCAGGTGGGCGAAGTGGACCTAGGTGTCCTGATCCCTTCTACGGTGCCACCTGTCCCCGTGTTAGACCAGACCTGGCCAGCACAATGCCCCTGTCCTTCCAGAACACCCCCGTGTCATTGCCAGAGACTGCCAGGTCTGGGCAGCAAAACTGACTGTCCCAGCTGTGTGATCTTGGGTAAGTTACTCAGCCTTTCTGTTTCCTCATTCATTCATCAAACAGGTATTATAATTTATGATAATAACAGTGTTAACCCCACGGGTCATCAGGAGGGAGAAATGACGATACACATAAACTCCTAGCACCCTGCCAGGTATTCAGTCCACAGCATATAATCACTGTCGTGGTGGCCAGAGACAGGCCCGGGGGTGGGGGTTCCTTGCATCTGTGGTCCCAGCCACCCCTAGGTGAGCTGTAGGCAGTCCCAGCATGCAGCCCTGCTTTTCTGACCCACCCTAGGAGAGTGAGCCTGCGCCCCCCAACTATGCCAGCTCCTGGACGCATCCTCAGTTAACCAGCAGGGGCCAATGGGATGCTCAGCTGGCCAAGGGCGACCACCAGCCAGCAGGACAGGACTATTCCCGCCATGCCCCAGGAGCTGGGCATCTTTTGTGGCGGGGGTGTCTTAGCCCCGCCAGGCTGTGTGCCCGTGAGGCCACTATCTGAACTTGTGAATTTATCAAGTTTGCCCTAATCCTATGAGTCGGCAGGTGCAGAGTTTTAGTCTCACCTTGTACATGAAGAGCATATCGGTGAGGTGTTGGGACATTCCTGAGGTCCCAGTGAGTGAAGATTTCAAGTTTTAGCATCAAGCAGTTCATTGAGTGCTTGGAAGGGGTCAGGCACTTAGATTAAGCCCTTTGTATACATTGAACCCTCACCATAAAACCACAACCCTATAAAGCAAAGATTGTATTATCATTACTAGTCCCATTTTACAGGTGGGAAAACAGGGCCAGAGCAGTGTTAGGACTTGCCCGAGCTATAGGGTGGATAAACCGGGGTGAAGAGTCCACAAAGCTGTGTGGCAGATGGATTCCTGTGATACTGAAACCTGCCCCCTGACCTTAGCACCGCACTGACCCTGAAGCACTTAGGCTTGTCTTTGACCTTGGGTGCCCCAGACCTGGCCTGCCTGGGCCAGACTCGGCCTGCGGTGGGGGAGGGGGACGTGCCCGCAGTCCGAGTGCTTGGTCTGATCCCCTTGCCCAGGGACACTGGGTTGAGGGAGGGCAGATCGGGCTTCGGGTCCTGGTGGGAGCCTGGAGGACTGTTTGGGAGGGCAAACCTTTGGGGATGGGGCAGCAGGACCAGGACGCAGAAACATTTCATCCCAACCAGAGTCTGCCTGTCTCCTGGCCCCCGTCTCTTTGTCCCGTACCTCCTTGTAACACCGGGACCCCTGGACCCCTGGTCATTCTTCCTCAGCTCCTGGTTCTCTCGTCTCGTCTCACTAACCCTTGGTCTCCCTTGGTGTCTGTGATATAGTGATGAGAAATATATATTTGATCTCGGCGCCCAGTTCCTGGCACGGAACTCCTAAAGCCCTTGTAATTTCCTGCATGATGGGGGTGCTGGGAGCCTCTTTTGTGGTAATATTGGACCTCAGTTTCTGGTATAGAGATCTTAATCCCCTAGCGTTTCTTGGCTGATGGGAGCATCTTTTGTTCTGACGAGGCAGCTCTGGGTGGGCTCCTGGATGGCTTCAGGCTGGGGGCTGGTCACAGAGAGGCCAAGTGGTGACTAGAAGATTATGCTTTCAGCCCCAGCCCTCTCCTCTCAGGAGGACGCTGAGTTAGTAATCGCTCATGCTTATGAGGTAAAGCCTCCATAAACATCCCTAAGTTCCGCGATTTGGAGAACTTTTTTTTTTTAATATATTTTTTAATTGTTATTTATGTCTTTTACATTTTGTATTCCCCTTGGGTAGCCCACCACCAATTCACTCGTGATCCATTTTCATGGTTCCTTGTGTTCTTTTCTATTCCATTTTGTGCCCTTATCCTCCCCTCGCTTTTGGAGAACTTCTGAATTGGGGAATGCAGCCATGTGCCCAAAGGGTGGTGCATCCCATTGTAGGAGGGCAGAAGCTCCTATGCTCGGATCCTTCTAGAGAGTGTCTCTTACATCACTTCCACCTGGCTTTCACCCCATCCTTGATAATGCCCTTTATGACAAACTGGTGAATAGAAGTCAAGTGCTTTCCCGAGCTCTGTGAGCTGGTCTAGCAAATGAGAGAAACTGAGGGCTGGGGACGGAAGCCCCTCTCCGTGGCTAGGTGGATGGTGTGTGGGCAGCTGGGGGGCAGGGACTCAGGGCAGGCATCTGAGTGAGGTGTCCTGTGGGACCGAGCCCTGAGCCCCTCATAGTCTGACCCCAACCCTGAAAGTCAGTGTCTGAATTGAACAGACTGAATTGTCAGACTGAATTGAATTACAGGGCACTCAGCTGGTGTCGGGTGGCTTGTTGCTGAGAGTTGCTGGTAGGTGGGGGAGACCCGCCTAGGGGGGGCGCCCCCACTGGTGCCAGAGGGATGGTTGGTTTTAACATCTTTCTCTCAATCTCAGTCTGTCTCTTCCCGGGTCCTCTCCCCATGCCACCCCCATCCCTCTCTGGGTTGAGTTGGAATCCTGTCCCTTCCTTCAAGGCCCCCGCCTTTCCTTACCCCACACCTTACACTCTATCCGCCCTGGAGGGTGGGTGGAACCCAAGGGTTCCCCGGAACCCAGTGTGAAAACCACTGACTTAGGGCCTGAATTCGTCTCATGTGTCTTAACACCGAGGACGCCTTCTGAGAAATGTGCTCTTCGGTGGTGTTGTCACTGTGGGAACGCCACAGAGCATGTTATGGGAACACAGGCGATATGGGCTTCTCTACCTAGGCTGTCTGTGGGAACCGTCATCACGTGCCGCGGGTCATATAGGCCGCCGGACGGTGTGAGGGGAGCGCTGAAGGCGGGGCTGCAAATCCAACACCAGGCAGAGCCCTGCAGAGCTTCCTGGAGCTGTAACCCCGCAGGCCCTGCTTGCAGGCCTTGCCTCCCTCCGGCTCTGGATCCCGTGGGCCCTGCGCTCTGTGTGGGCCCGTGTTCTGCAGGCTGTGGGACCCTCTCCCCACTCTGGAAATGGGAGTTGCTCTCCTGGACCCATGACAGTAGCTGGTGGGTGCCCTGGTGGGTAAGGGGGGAGCACCCCCCAGCCCCCATGGGCTCTCTCTGGACCCCGCAATCAGCCCAGGCTTTACTCAGCCCCACAGCAGCTGTCGGCAGTGGCGAGGCAGAGGGCGCTGCTTCCTGGCTCCATTTTATAGAGTCAGCAACTGAGGCTCAGGAGCTCAGTGGCTGCCGGGAGCGCCTGTGCCAGGCTGGCCAGTCAGGCCATCGGCGCTGCTGCCCGCCGCCAGCTGCCTTCTTAGAAGCTGTATCTAGCACCTTCCACAAACCAGGCTCTGCAAACCCCTGAGAATGACGTCATTGCCCCGCCTCCTCTGGCCGCTGGCCACCGCCCCAGCCCAGGGGCTGAGGGCTGCTCAGGGGCTCAGCCGGCCCTGGGGCAAGGGGGTGGGGACAGGTGGAGCGGAGAGGGACAGAAAGGACGGGAAGCAAGCTGCATCTGTCCACCCCTCCCGCTCGGCCTCTGGACACACCGCCGGCTGCGCCTGCCTGTGCTGGGGACCGTGCACAGAGGGGGCCCCCGTGCGTATCTACGGAGCGCAGCGTGAGGGTGGCGCTCTCTGGGAGGTTGTGCCTCCTGTGGGCTGAGTGTGCTCACGTGTGTCTGTGGCTTTGCTCATTTGTCTTTGCTGCAGGGCCTCCGAGGCCCCCGAGGGGTGCGCGCACGTGCGAGGGGTGCGCGCACGTGCGCGTCCTCGCCCACAGAGAGCTCCGTGACTTTGTCTAGTCTATTTTTAGATTGTCCTCCCACCTGTTATCTAGTTTTAGGGCTCGAGCGCCTCAGACTGGAAGATTGATGCTCCCAGCCACCCCACCTCCCCTCGGCCCATCCCTCACCGTGAACTGGGGGTGCCCACAAAGCTCCTGGGCTTTGAAGAGGAGGTGGGCAGTCGGGGGAGGAGGACCAAAGGCTCAGAGGGCAGGGCCTGGGGTAGGGGCGAGTCTCTCTCGGGCACCCGGGGTGCTGAGGGGCCTGGGCGGCCCTTCCCCAGGGCTGAGGTGTCCAATTTGGGTGCAGGTGAGTACCAAGAAGGCTGAATTGCTGCTCCAAGCCTCAGTAGCTCCGTCTGTAGGAGGGGCAGGCACTGCCCACGTGGGAGACCAGTCTCAGGCTCAAGCACAAAAGCGCTAACTCAGGTCACAGCGCACAGCAGGTGAAGGGCAGCCGGGGACCGGGGCCAGGCCTCACGGGGGGCAGGGCTCAGTGGGCATCTGCCACTCCTGGGCACCCCAAACCCATGGCAGGGAGAACTGACAGCTGGGTTGTCCCCAGATTCCTCTCTCCAAGCTCCCCATACCTCCTGCACAGCCTGTTCAGTATTGCGGAGCAGAAGTGGGGATCCTCCACGCCCACGGGCCCCAACCCTCTATGTGTACATGCACATACACACACACAGGCCAGGAGGAGAGGGGCCTGGGGGGAGCATGGGCCCACCCTTTTCTTGCTGGAAATGGAAGCCACTGATTACTGTCATCATCGATACCAGCGTGACTGAAATTCTGTTGCTCAGCAGCACAACCATAAGGCGGTAATCCCTACCGCTCAGGACCCGCAGCGTGTGCTCTGTGGTCTCCACTGACAGTCTGGCCCAGAAATGATCCATTGCTCTCTCCAGCGTAAAGTAGGCAGCATCACCCTCACCCACTCCAAATACTCTTTGAGAAAATCGAGGCTCAGGGACATCAAGTGACTTACTGACGGTTACGCCGCAAGGGGTGGAACCTGGGTGCGTCTGCGTCCAGGTGCACTCGCCGTTCTCAGCCTTCACAGCATGTAAGAATCTCAGCCTTCTGTCCCTGTCCAATCCTGGCACTGGGGTCCCAGGCCCCTTCCCCAGACTTAACACAAGCTCGTCAAGCAAATCAGCTCCCCAGAGTAACACACCAGGCTGAGGCACTGCTGTGCTGTTGGGGAGGGACTAGGTGACCCTGGAAGACTTCTCAGCCGGGGGCCTGGTGGCTGGCAGCTGCACTGTGGGTTTTCAGGTTGCTCATAACGCGCTGGCTGGCCTGGGCCTCAGTTTCCTCCTGCCGGAGGGGGTCAGGCTGACTGCCCTCAGAGCCTCAGCAGTGTCCCCAGCAGCTCAAGGCTGGTGCCCCTTTCCTCGTCCTCTCTCTCCCTCACCTGCCCCCCGGCCCTCACTCACCTGGCTTTGTCCTGGCAGAAAGACTGGTCATCTGGGAGAGCGGGAGAGATGAGCAGAGTAGCTCTGGGGGGCCGGGGTCGTGGCCCTGGGACACCCGCAGACGTGGCCTTGCCCTGCTGCAGCCCGGAAGCTTGGAGAGCCAGGTCCACTCTCAACTGACCGAGATCTGAGCCGCAGCCGGCTACTTCTCCCCCAGCTCGCCCGGCCCCACCCCTGTGAATAATGCCACTTCCTCATGGAGCTGGGCCTTTGGGTCTTTGATGATTTGGGGGGTGGCATGAAGGGGAGGAAGACAAGGAAGGTTGAAGACCCAGCTGCCTAGACTGAAAGCATAAAACGGTTCCACTGCTGGCAGGTGGTACCTGGCAGATCCACCTGTGCCCCCCCAGGCTCCTAGTACCTGCCCTCCAGGTCTCCAAACCCACTGGGATTCTCAGGGGCCCCTCCAGGCCCTGGGGCCAGGGTAGGGCTCCTTCCCACCCACCCTAACCACAGCAATAATTAACCCTCATGAACCCCAGCAAATAAAGATCTCGATCGCAGAAGGGAGGAATCATTGCTGCCCCAGGCTGGGGAACTCCCCGAGGTTCCAGGAAGGCCAGACCCACGATTACCTAGCACCCTTCAGCCCCTGTGGTACCTCCCTCCCCCAGCAGCACCCCCAGTGTGCTATTGTTGGGGCCTGAAAAGAGGGCACTACCTTCTGGTTTGGGTCAAGTCTGGAAAGATTCACTGTTTCTCTGGTTGGATTAGAATCTTCCCTACCACTAGTGTGTCTTTTCTTCTTTTAAAGATTTATTTATTTATGCATACAAGCTGGGGTATAGGCCAGAGGTGCGGGGCGTGAGAGGATTCACCAGAGACAGAGTGGGGAGCAGAACAGGCAGATCTACTGAGAGACACTGCTGAGGGGAGCAGCGTGGAGACAGGAGAGGTCTGCTGCGCTCTGTGGGTTAGTTCCCTGGCCAGGGATTGAACTTGTGCTGCAGTTGCTGCCAGTAGCTTCATAGTCTGAGACTTAACCCTTAGGTCACCAGGTCAGTATTTCTTTAAACTCTTATCTCCTTCCATTCTCCTGAGCCTGTGTTCTTAAGTCTCTCCATACACCCGCCTATTCATTTATTGAATACATATTTCCTAAGCACCTACTACGTGCCAGGCACTGGGCCAGACTCCAAGGGAATGGAGCTGTTCACAGCGTGGAAGGCCCTGACTGTCCATCAACCTTGCCCCCTTTCCTCTGGGCAGTCTGTTTTGAGTCTGTCCACCTGCTGGTAAATATTGAGCACCGATATGGGCATGCTGCTGTGTGGGGGGAGTCAGGTGGGTTGGACACTGTTGAGGGGGTTCAGGGAAACATGAGGATGGTGCTGTTGGGCCCACGTCTTCAGGAAGATCTTAGAACAGTGGAGTAGAGTGTAGTCATTGATGCCACCTCCTTCGCCTGGGCACACAGGAAGCTCCAGTTCCATGTTGGCCACCTGCCCAACCTTCCCAGGGTTCGGGCTCCCGGGATGCAGATTTTAGGCCTGGAGCTAAACCTATCTGTGCTTTCTCTCCCACTTCCACAGCAACGGTGTGGCTGGAGTTGGAGGCAGAGGCATTCCAAGATGAAAGGAGCCTGCCTGCCCAAGTCAGCCCTGAACCGCATCACACTGTGACGTGAGCAAGACATAAGCTGTGTTGTGGTTAGCTGCTGGGATGTTTGGGGTTGTTTGTTACAGCACCGGTGGTACTTAACCTGACTAATACAGGCAGATGATATGGATGTGGGGACGCATGGGAGCCTTGCTCGATCACAATGTTTGAGAGCAGTCATGGCCAGGCAGTGTGTGACACCTGAGGTCCAAGGCTGTGGTAGACCACAAGGTCAGAGAAGGGGTAAGACATGAGCTGGGGCACCTGGCACACAGCAGGAAAATCGGTAGAATGAGTGAAATACAAGACATTTTGGCAAAGCTTTGTAGGGGTGGTTGAAGACACCAGGGCCCCAGAGGGTGGGTGGGGTTTGGGGGAGGGGGAGGGGGAGACACAATTACCTTGGGAATAAAGACGCAGAGGTCAGGGGTCAGAGGTCGGTGAGCAGTCACTCTGATCCAAACAGTAGAGTAGTCAGAAATGGAGTTAGAACTTGGAAGTCCTCAAAGGCCAAGCTGAGCAATTTAGACCTTAGGCTACTGGCCAGCGGCCCCACTAGGGCGCAGGAGGAAAATACTAACACTTCCACGGGTGTTTTTCGCACTCCTTTAGATGTCTGGTTTGTACTATATAGGAAGGTACTCAGTCTCAAGTGGCCAAGTCACTTAACTGAGGTCACACATGGCCAGGTAAGCCTGGCGAACCCACAGCTGAGTCCTGTGCAGACTGGTGAGGGCTGAGTGTGGGCAGAGGCAGGTTGGGGGCTGGGGCAGCAGATAGGCCCCCAGTCCTGGCTCAGCAGTCTGTTGTGACCCATGGTTAATCGTGGGCAGAGGTTAAAGGGCCTGGTCCAGCCTGCTCACGGCCCCAGGGCCTGCTGGGAGAAGCCAAACGCAGAGCCACCTGGCTGTCCCCAAGCCTTGCAAACCAGGCTTCTTCCCCCAATTCATTCTCACCTTGTCAGCAGGATGCTGGGGGGCTGGGAAGCTGAGCACCAGGGGCTGAGAGTTCAGAGTGGACTGACAGAGAGGAACAGGGTAGAGTTTGGGGGTGTCACCCATTGTTGGCAGCTGCAGGGGTACCTGCCCGTCATCACAGAAACTCAGACACTCAACCTGCTTGCCCATCCATCTCTGTGCTGGGTTTATGAGGTCTACCTTGTGATTTATACCTCGAAGAAAATACTATGAGCAACTTTAAAAAAATAAAGCAAATGTTTTCATTGCAATGTAACACACAGCACATGTGAGGAGGTGTAAATCTGCTTCCCTGAATCATATACGGTGATGTAACCAATGTTACCTCTTATAACTAATACTAAAAAAGAAATAGAACATACAGGAAAATGCGCCCATCATAACAATGTAGTGTGATGAATTTTCATAAACGGAATGCATTCAAGGATAACTGACAACCAGTTCCCAGAAGCCCCTTTGTGTCCCTTTCCAGTCACCACCCCTAATCAGGGACAGCTGTCCTCAGCCTCTTTGAACGGAATGTACATGGATGGACTCCCGTGGCATTTGTGCTCTGTATCTGGCTCACCTCCTTCGACACTAGGCGAGGGCTGGCCAGCACGCCTCAGTGTGCAGAGACCACACTTTCCGTACCATCTTACTATTGGGGGCATTGGTGTGACCTCCACACTTTTCATCATTGCTATGAATGTTTCTTTGCATTTCCATTGAGTCTATGCCTGAGGCATGCCTGCCTTCAGCTTTCATAAAGTTCTTTCCATTTTTATTTTTATTTATTTATTTATTTATTTTAAGATTTATTTATTTATACATACAGCTGGGGTACAGGCCAGAGGTGTGGAGCGGTGAGAGGCTTCACCAGAGACAGAGTGGGGAGCAGAACAGGCAGATCAGAAATATACTGCTGAGGGGAGCAGCAGGCGAGGCAGGAGAGGTCTGCCGCACCATGTGGGATTCTCCCCGGCCGGGCGTCGAACTCGCATCGCTGCTGCCAACAGCTCCACAGCACAGCACTTAACCGCTGCGCCACCGGGGAGGCCCTCTTTCCATTTTTAAAGAAAACATCGGGCCTCGCTGGTGACCTAGGGGTTAAGTCTCATCGCTATCACCATGATGGCCTGAGTTCAATCCCCGGCCAGGGAGCTGACCCACATGGCACAGCAGACTTCTCCTGTCTCCCTGCTGCTCCCCTCAGCAGCATATTTCAGTCGATCTGCCTGTTCTGTCTCTGGTGAATTCTCTCCCCACCTTACCCCTACACCTCTAGCCTACACCCCAGCTCTTCTACATAAAAATAAACAAATAAAATATTATATATTATATATATATATATATATATATATATATATATAAAAGAAAACCACCCTTGCTGTTTTGTTTTTGTTTTAATCAACTTTATTGAGGCTTAATTAACTATAATAAAGTGCACCCATTTTGAGTGTCAGCCAGGTGACTTCACAAACAAATGGCTCCATGTAAACAGTCACGATTGAGATACAGAACACTTCCATCTTCCCAGAAAGTTTCCTCTGTCTCTTTGCAACTAACATCCCCTCATCCCCTTCCCCAGACAAGTGCTGGTATGATTTCTACCACTGTGGACTACTTCCAGCTGTTCTGGAACTCCCTATAAATGGAATTGTCCATAAGTTCCTCTTTGTGTCCTGTTGAGACTGTAACCACGACTGTCTACACTGGGGCCTCCCCAGCTGCTGCTTTTTGTCCTGTATGTTGTGTGAATGCATCATAGTTCACTTACTCTCTTCCTGATGGACTTTAGGCCGCTTCCAGTTCGGCCATTATGCGTGACGTGGCTGTGACCATTCAGACACTTGTTTTCATTCCTGTTGGGTGACTATCTGGGAGCTGAATTGCTGGATCATAGGGTAAGGGTATATTTACTCATACAAGAAATTGCCAAACTGTTTCCCAAAGGCATTGTATACTTTACACTCTGATCAACAATGAATAAGAAGTCAGTTGCTCTGCATCCCCTGTTAGCACTTAGTACTCTCTGGCTACTTAATTTTAGCCATTCAGTTGGGTTCTGAAGGACTATCTCACTGGTTTTATTGTAATAGTGGGTTCTGAAGGACTGTCTCACTGGTTTTATTGTAGTAGTAATATTAGTATAGTATTGTAGTCTTAATTTTAATTTCCCTCGAGACGTGATGTCGAGCATCTTTTCCTGTGCTTAGAGGCTCTCTGGGAACGGTCAATTCGTCTTCCCTACTTTATTATTAGCCTGTCTCCTGTTCCACAGCCCCTCCTGCCCGCATCTGCACCCTCAGTTCCCTCTTGTGCAAGGGTACTCAGTCTCCAAATTGGTCTCCTGCATTCCAGTGGTTACTCCATTGTGCTAGATGAACCTTCCTAGCCACCACACTATACAAGTCCCTCCTCTCTTCTCAAGCCAGCTATGGCTCCCCTTGCCTGTGGGGGCAAGCCCTACCTTCTCAATTTGCCATTCTTAGCACCTCCATTGCCTCGTCCCAATCTTTCTCTGTTGTCCCCCTTAACAATCTCCCAAACTCCACTCCTGCCCTGTGCCTTGAGGATCTAGAATACCTTGTTCCCTTCCTCTCCCCCCCGGTTTAAATCTGCTCTAAATTAAGTTGGCCTCTCTCCAGGGCAGCCAGCCAGCTCCACCCATGGAGATTGCTGGCTCCTCTACTGCATGCTTTGTCCCTGCTCCTATCTGACACGAGCATTTGCCTCCTGACAGTGCCACTTAGATGACAGGGGGTAGGTGAGGCCTGGAGACAGGCTTCTTGGTACCAGGAAGTCCCTTAGCTTATAATAAAAGCAGTGGGATTCTGCTCTTATAACACTTTAATATTGCACATTAATATTGCAGGTGCTGGGGCCTCCCTGGTGGCACAGGAGTTAAAGTCTCAGACTATCAAGCTATCGGCAGCCACTACAGCATGAGTTCGACCCCCGGCCAGGGACCAGGGAGTTGACCCACAGGACACAGCCTACCTCTCCTGTCTCCCTGCTGCTCCCCTCAGCAGTGTATTTCAGTAGATCCACCTGTTCTGCTCCCCACTCTGTCTCTGGTGAATCCTCTTGCGCCCGCACCTCTGGCCTGCACCCCAGTTCTTGTGTGTATAAATAAATAAAAATAAATCTTTAAAAAATATTGCAGGTGCTTTTTAAAAGTGTACCTGTCCTTTTCCTAAAAATTCTAGTGTATCTGAGAGGGAGGGACTTGAAGGTGGGGTAGGGAGGAAGAGGGACACCTCCCTTTTCTTGGCCTCAGGAATCTCTGATACAAACAAAAGGTGACTGGATTCAGAGGCGCTGCCCTGGACTTGAGTTCTAGTTGCGCCATGTAGTAACTGCCGGTGGGTGGCTGGGCAGATTGGCTCATCTCTCAGGGCCTCTGGTGAAACGGAGATGAAGGAGTTTGGGGGATACTCAAAACCTGCTCCGTGTACCCATGTGTGCATCTGTGTGTACCTGTGTATGTGTGTGCTTCTGCGTGTGCATGAGAATTGGTGTATCAGATTGTAAACCCTTTAGGATGCCAACCTGGTAGAGAAGTCTTTGTAAGATCCTTTTATAAAGAATTGGAGGGATAAACTCCTGAGAGTCCATGGAGGAAAGTGCCAAGGAACATGGAAGGAGCCCCGGACTCCCTCAAGGTTTCTCCTCCTCCATCTGTCCCTCCCTCTTCTTCCTCCCCTCCCCTCCCCTCTCCTTTCCTTCCTCCTCCTCTTCCTCTCTCTGAGGAGGCGGCTAGCCTCCCCAGCCCTCCTTTTCAAAGGGACTGCAGTGTGAGATCAAGGGAAAGTCGAGAAGCAAAGAAAGAAGGAGAAAGGACCCCGGAAGTCCAGAAGGGGTCTGCAGAGCCCCGTGGCTGGTCCTCCAGCACCAAGCCCAGCGTGGCCAGTGGGGGCCTGAGTGGATAGAAGGGACTAGCATAAGTGCGGATCTCAAGTCTTGGGGGCCTGAGTCTTGACCCTGGGTTCAGTCCTGGGCTCCTCTATAAGAAACTGCAGAGGGACCCTCCTGACTTGTGAACTCTGGAGGTGTTTTCTCTCTAGCTCTCCCTGCTTACCCCCCAAATCAAGGGCTTGAGGGGCACCTCTCCATGGGTCATTGTGGCTAAAGCTGGGCTCAGAGCGGGAGCCCCACGCTGCGTCCTTGAACTTTGGACGCACCTTGAGCTGCAGACACAGCTCGAGCCGGAGCGGCAGGTGATGCCGGGGCCCACGGAGGGTGGAGTCTCGGGGAAGAGTGCGGCTCACGTGTGGGGGCGTCAGTCAGCCAAGTGCTACCAAGCAAATACTGTAAGAATGCTACAACTTGGGCAGGCTGCTGGGCTCCAGCGGGGGACGCAGGGGGTTATGTGAGGCCAGGCGACAGGGGAGTCCTGGGGTCTCCACTGGGCGCCCCGCACGCTTCCCTCAGCCCCCTCTAATCGGGCTGGTTTTCGCCCTCGAGTCACCTGCCGGTCCCCGCCTCTGCCGGCTCCTCCTGCGGCGGTTTTGGCCCCATCACGGGTGAGGCGCCCGGGCCGGGTCGTGCCGCGCGCGGCAGGAGGCGCTCGGGTGCCGGCGCGCACGGTGCAGCCTGGCGGGTGTCCCCGGGGCGGGCGCGTGACTCCGCCCCGCCCGCCCCCGCCCGCGCTCCGCGCCCCGCGCCCGGCCGGCGCCGCAGACGCAGCGAGTCCTGGCGTCCTCCGCGTGCGCCTAGCGAAGCTCATGGAGCCCGCGCCGGGCGAGCCCCGGGGGGGCGGCGGGGCCGAGGCGCTGCTCGGCGAGCTGGAGGCGCGGGTCCAGGCCGTGGTGAGGGCCAGCTCGTGGTGGGAGCGCCATGGCGTGGACTGCGCCATCCTCGCGCTCAGCGTCCTCGCCTTGCCCGCTGGTGAGGGCGCGGGGACAGGGGCGACCACGGGCCAGGCCGGGGGTGGAGGGCGGGTGCGGGAGTGAGTGACAGAGATAGTGGGGAGGGGGGCGCCG
>PVIJ01005165.1:0-107310 GCA_004024925.1 Scalopus aquaticus
ATAGGGCTAAAAATCAAAGACTAGGAGACCTGACCTGGATTGGGTGGGGGTCAAAAGAGAAATGAAGATTTCTAAGGAATCTGGAGTTCACAGATGACCCTTTTCTGTCATCTAACAAGGAGGCAGAAGATGGGTACTCAACTTTCTTAAGGTAGAGGGCTCAAGGTGGTAGAGCTACAGGACTTTAACAAGGAAAGGATTCACTGCAGTGAGGTCTTTACCCAGCAGTCAAGTTGTAAAGACAGAGGACTCTGAGCCCAACCACCAACACTTTGAAGGCGGTGAGACCTGGGTTCTATTCCTTGCTCTATGACTTAATAGCTAGGTGAGTTTGCATGAGTCATTTAGGTGCCCATGACTGAAATCTGTAAAATGAGCACAATGGTACCTCCTTGACAGCGTGACTATGAAGAAGAAATGAAAGGAAACGCACAAAGGGGGGACACAGGCCAGGACCACACCTATTCCAGCTGTGGCCCCGAACACCCATTTCTGCGAGCAGTCGTGGGTAGATGCTGTGAAATGGAGCTTGGCAGCTCCTGGGATTTGGAGATTTCCTGCTTCTTGGCGGCACTGGGTACAGATGAGAATGCTGGACTAAGCAGCCTTGGCTTCGTGAGCTGTGACCGTTTTGGTGGGGTGCTGTTGAGGATTTTGCAGCTTTGGGGACACTGTTCCCACAATGCCCTTTTTGAGGAAACAGCAGGGCAGTCCCTCCACTCGGCCGGGAAGGAGCTGCTCACATGAGATGGCCCAGATTCTGGGGCGTCATCCTCTGCAGCCTGTTTGATCCTAGACTTTTTTTGAGGATTTTCTGGGATTCCCTTCTCTCCTCTGACCTGCCCTGCAGAATCCCACAGTTAGCATTGCTGGACTGGCTGGAGAGGGGAGTTGGGCCTCAGCCTAGTCAAATAATTCTTTAATCTGCCCATGGCATCCCACTGTCCCAGAGCCTTGCCTCCTGCCTCCTCGCTCAGTTCTCCTGACGCCTCTTGCACGGTCAACACACGGCTTTTGGCTGAACCTCCGGAGACCAGGCGGAAACCCACACTCAGCCACACACCCCTCTTCCCCTTCCCCCCCACCCCACGCCCAACCCTGCTGCATATTCACGGACTCTTTTAGTCGGATAACCCATCAGTCCACCTTATCCATTTCACCAGCTCATGTGGCAGGGTCGCCCTCAGAAAATTCAGAATAAATCTCAGCGCGGCACACAAGCACAGCTCTTTACATCTGCGTTTGCTCACAGGGGCCATGGTTTCCAACCTGGATTATTTTTAGTTATGTTTCCTGCCCCCTTGGCTGGACAGTGACAGGGTAAATAGCTGTCGAAACATGAGTGTGGGCGTAGGTTTCCCACCCGCTGTTCAGCAGGGAGAATGCTGACTTGGACCGCGGCTTACATGCTTAACCTCCTCTGCCTTCCAAGGAGGACCTTGTCTTGCAAGAACGTCCTTAGGGTTTTGTGATGAGTAATTACAAGACAATGGAGAAGGGGAGACGGCCAGATGCAATGGAGAAGGGGAGACGGCCAGATGCACCTTGCGGGGGAGGCTTTATTGGGGCGAAGGGGGTGTTATTGAACGCAAGCGCCGCGGCCCTCTGTGGGGACAGTGAAGGTTTGGAAGAAAAGTGTTCATACTGTTGATAAATACAAATTATTTTGACTTTTTGGAGTTTTTGGGGGCACATACTATGTACCTTTAACCATAATTCTTTTTTTTCTTTAACCGTAATTCTACTTTACAGCTGGATGCTGGAATCAAGACTTCGTGAATGATACGGTTGCAAAGAGCAGAGACCCAAGTTTCTCAGAAATGTTGGGGAGGGGGCTGTAAGGATCCAGAAGAGCTGGAATTGGAATTGGGTGTGTCTGAAACAGAAACAGATCAGGACTTCTCACAGCACCCCCCAGAAGCCCCCTGCCTCCCCACTGCTCCTTCTGCTCAGGCCTGGGATGGCCTCCTTTCATCGCAGGGGCTGCTCCCCCGAGCCTCTGTTCACCCTCAGGCCCCGTGGCTTCCTGCTCTGCTACTGAACGAACCTCAGGATTGCCCAGAGAGGGAATATGACCAGCCCGGCTTTCCCCTTTTGAGTGGACCACCTCAGAAGTCTTTGCTCAGGCCATCAAGTGGGTGACTTGGGTCTGGTACCTACTTCTAATGACGCGGCCTTGCTCCAAAGTGGCAGACTCAGTTGAATGAGAATAGGATTTCTGGGAGTCCCGGAGCAGACTTGTTGGAGGCACAGGTTCTTCTTGAGGGGCAAAGCGAGAGTTGGCAAAATGAGACCTAATGGCCTGCTCCCGGCAGAGCGGCCAGCACAAGCTCTGGTGTGGGCCTTGCCCTTGTCTCGTGTTTTGACCTCGAGTCAGTCACTTAACATCTCTGTGCCTCTGCACTTTTGTCGAGATCTCTCCTTCTCAACGATCTCAGCATAGTCCTTAAGACAAAGTAAAACCACATGTGAAAAGTTTGGAAAACTTCTAGATGCTTCACAAATGTAATAATAAGGACATGTTTCCTTCTTACCAAGATACGTGTTTATCATCTTACTATTTTTTTTCAAGGCAGAATGTCATACAAGGTATGCCTTATAACTGCTTTGAAGATAAAGTCCATGATCTGAATTATAATCCGGGGCCTGGTTTAAATAAATTCTGTGCTACCACTGCATAGCACAGGGCAGAGGCTTAGAACAATGCCACCTTGGACCTCTCAGTTCCTGTGGGCTCACTTGAGTTTCTCGGCTCTGTCTCATAAAACTGAAATCAAAGTGTCAGAGGCCAGGGCTGTGACCTCATCTGAGGCTCAGGTCTTCCTCCAAGCTCACCAGTTGTTGGCAGAATTCAGTTCCTTGCAGTTATAGGGCTGAGGCCCTCAGCACCTAAAGGTACCCACAGCTCCTACCCATGTGACCTTCCCACATCACCATGCTTCTTTAAGGTCAGAAAGAGGAGTGTGTCTGCTGCCTCAAACCTTTCTGATCGCTTCTCTCTCTGACCTCTAAACCCTCCGTACAGGATTGACCTGATTAGGTCAGTCCCACTGGGACTGATCTCTTTTGATGAACTCAGAGTTAGCTAATTAGGGATGGGTGCAAAATCCTTTCACCTTTTCCATATAACCCAAACCTAACCAGAGAGGTGAAAGCCGCCATACCTGCAGGTCCCGCCCACCCTTGAGGGGAGGGGATTCTCTGTGGTGTAGACACCCGGGGCCGGAATCTTGGGGACCATCTTAGAATTCTACCAACCACAGTGTCTAAAAAATCTAAGAAATATGGCAGTGCTACGAGGACAGTTATTGATGCCAGTTTCCTTTTGTGTCTTCCTGCTCTCTCTGATGGCTGTACCCAAAATGATTCTCCAGATGCCTCTAGCAAAAAAAAAAAAAAAAAAAATTGCTTTTTGGATCATTTTGTAGCTCTTCCTCCATTTCCCTCAGATTGTCGAGTAGTCTGAAGTTGACCGTGGAGTGCTCTACAGTGGCAAGGAAAATTCAACCTGCTCACCAACCTGCTAGAACATAGTTGCTGCCTGGTATTGTCTGTTGTCTGACTGCCTTTACCTCTGGGGTTCCTCAGAAATTGAACCCCAATATCTTAAGGCACTGATCATAAAAGATTGACTTCTCTTGTGCATCTGTGGCAGGATTAGTTATGTAACATTCTTAGGTGAATGGAAAAAATAGTCATTTCTGTCTCTGATTCAGGGGACGAGAGCTGGTTGAGATCTGGTGGTCTGCTCAGTGACTGAAGTTAGCCATGGGTGCTGGGGAGGGGCATAATGGTGTGGGTGCTGCTGTTCGTACCGAGTCCCTGCCTTCAGGACTTGGTATATCTCCATGGGTGCATTGAATTGTTAATAATTTGTACTTACACAAATTATGTTCTTGACTGATGATTTGTTCAATGCTTTCCTCCCCTGTCTTAGGAGATATAGAAATGAAACCCCCATGACATAACCGGGCCCTCTGCCTTAGTATTCCCCAAACGTGCTACCCCATGAACACTACTGCCGCACGCAAGAACACAGAAGAAAGAGGGTCTTTCTAACAGTTGATATACTAGAAGCTTCTCTCCTTGATGTACTGCCTAACTGTGATTTTCACTCTTCCCCCTTCCTCTGGCATTAGTAACATGAGTCAAACCAAGATCACATCCCTAGAGCTAAAGCCGAAGGCACTGGTGATCTTTGAGCAAATCCTGGTTGTCCATCAAAGCCTCACTTTGCCTGAATACACTATTGTAGATGATGAGAATGTTTTCAGTCAAATCAAATCAACAGAAACCATCCCTCGTCCTTCTTTAGCCTAAAACCTGAAAATGCTCTTTCAATAATATCAGTCAAGTATTCACACAAATGTCTCTTATAAATACTGAGGTGTTTCTTTTGGCTACGTATCCCGGTAGACTGTGAGTTTCTTGCGGGAAAGGAAATATTCTTGTCCTCCATCCCTACTGCCTGGCATATGGCCTCTTAGTAGATTCTTGCAGGACTGAACAGATTAGTGAATGAGCTTGCTAAACTCTGTCCATGTACTCAGGACCAAATAACCTTGGGTTTTGTTGTTTGCGTTGAAAGGGTTACCCCTCTCCTTTCATCTTTGTAAGACAGTCTTTTTTGATGACAAGCGTAAAAAAGATTGTGGGAAGAAGGTTAAGTGAATTCCTCTGGGTCTGGAAGGAAATCATGCCATGATTGTTCTCGTTGGCTGGTAACAGGAGAGATAGATACTTTAGAGAAGAGGAAATTCAGAACAGACAAAGGGAAGCGGGTTTGAGATTTTGAAGAACAGCATGTTGAGAACCTGCTTACTCAGAGGCAGCTAGACTATGCCCCTCCGAGGAGGTTTCACTTTGCTGTGATTGTTTGAATGAGATGAAATTTCACAAGCTAGGGAGTCCCACCTCCTCCTGCCTATTTCACCGGAGCATAAATTATTTTTCAAGGGATGAGATTTGGGTTGAGGATGAACATTGTAAGCCCAAGTTAACAAAGGGGAGTGCTGTCTCTCTTCTCGGTGACCCTGCACCCCCAACCCCCTATTTTGA
Organism: Scalopus aquaticus; assembly: GCA_004024925.1. Lineage (NCBI taxonomy): Eukaryota > Metazoa > Chordata > Mammalia > Eulipotyphla > Talpidae > Scalopus > Scalopus aquaticus. Next base: position 5,059 of record PVIJ01005165.1, read on the forward strand.
TTTTTTGCTAAGCTTTAATTTTCAAGGCATTTATGGAACATAATAAAACCCTCAATTATAGCTTTTCACTAAACATACCATGGACAACTTAAATTTATCTTGGTTTTTAAAAATAATGCAGTTGCTTTCATCTTAAAAAAAAAAAAAGGAGTTAACAACCAGACATCTATTTTGAGTTCAGGAAAATGACTCCCTCTCCCATGGCAACTTGCAAGCAAAGCAACTCAAAGTCTTTGAACTGTAACGTGAACTAGACGCTGCTCTGGTTCTCGATGGCAAGATGGGGTCTGCACATTTTGCGTCAAACTGGATTCAGAGGCCAGTCTTTGCAAAGGAAATGCTGGGTCGGTTGGTGCGGGCTGGTTGAACCCCAAGCCCCGGGAAAACAAGGGATAAAAACCAAGTGCTTGGCCACCGTGGAGGTAGCAAGCTTGGCAACGTGATGGAAGAAGACTCAGGGAGAGATGTCAGACAGGCTGACCCCTGGAGTCTTCACCTCAGCGTGTCCACGTTTCCTGCTGCTGGGTTCCAGCTCAGGACAACGCACAGCCTCCCCTTCCTAACGAGCTCCAAGAAAGGACCCAGCTAGTTTGGTTTTCTTAACTTGTTCACAGAGCAGAGGCCTTGACTACTTGTTAACCTCTGTGATAGCAGAAGGGTTTGCGTGGTAGGTACATTCAATATCAAATATGTTAGATGGACTTTCACACCCCAAGGCCCTGATACAGTCCCTGAGTGACAGGAAAATGGGCCCAGAAAAACTTCCTTAACTGGCTTCTGGGGCTAAAGAAAGGTTTTTCTAGAATGGAGGCCATGTCAACATTCAAATGCCTTTGGGGCCAGGCAGGACACACTTGAGAGAATAAGTGGGAAAGATATTGAGAAGTTCATTCCCTGCCCAGAGGCATTCGCAGTTGGCACTTGTCCTTTTAGATCCTTAGCCAGCCGAACCATACACAACTGTGGCCGAGCGTCCTTTACTACACAGGGCGTTTGTAGCCCCTGCGCCAGTGGTCTTCCGGACAGGTTGATTGTGTTGTATTTCCTCCACGTAGCCTTGGGGTGGGGGTGTCAGACAAGCCCTGGCGGCAACCCCCGCCCCAGGCCAGCAGCACCCTCCTGGTGACTGTGGACAGTTATCTTTCCCCCTCTCTGAGTCTCAATCTCTTTATTAATACCATGGGGATAATCACTACCTGACAAACTCCGTGGGTGAGGATGAGGTGAGGTTCCATATTGAGAACATTCGCCACTGAGTCTGCTCCACATTTAGAAATGGCAGTGAGCTCACAGGCCCCACTCACATGCGAAGGCCCCCGAGCAAAGCATGTCGGGGCACCCAGTCCATCCATGTCTAAAACCTCAGAGACTCAATAGCACACACCTCTCTGGCTCCTCACCTCCTGGCCTGTTCCTAGGTCTCTCCCACTGCCACCCCCATTTCTCTTCCCTCCCAAATCATACTTGTTCTTGGGCCCCAACTTCACAGTCAGCTTCTCAGCTCGACTCCGGAGACTCCCTCCTAGAAGAAGGTCTGCGCCCATCCCCCAGATCTCTCTCCAGTCACCTGAACCATCCTTTCGAGAGCTACCTGGACTGGAATTGGTTGCGCTGCCCCCAGTCTGGGTTGTAAGGAGCCGAGGGCCCTGTCCGTCGGTGGGGAGAGGGCTGTGAGGTAAAGAACGGATGAAAATGTGGCCCAGAGGCCTCCACTTACAGGGCCCTTCCTGGGGTCCCAGCAGTGGCCAAATCCTCCATGGCTCGGAGTCTTCACAAATGTTCTTCCCTTGCACCCGTTTCCCTGACCAAATCCTGAGAGGATTTGTATTATCTTTCGCAGAGAATCTGTTAAGAGTGAACTTTTGTGTCCCCCTCAAAATTCTTATCTTGAAGCCCTCACTCCCAGTGTGAAGCTATTTGGAGGTGGGGCTTTTGGGGGGGTAATTAGATTTAGATGAGGTCGTGAGGATGGGGTCCTGGGGATGGGACTAGTGCCCTTCCGTATAAGAGGAGGAGACCAGAGCCCCCTCTCCTCTGCCGTGTGAGGATACAATGAGAAGCCATCCATCCGCAAACCAAGGAGAGAGCTCCCACCACGCTCTGAATCTGCCAGCACCTTAATCTTGGACTTCCAGCCTTCAGAACACTGAGAAATGAATGTTTCAGCCACCCAGCCCACGGCATGTGGTCCCCTACCCTGAACTAAGACAGATGCCTTCCTTGACTTGCGGCTATGTGAGCCCCTCCTCCCAACTATATTCTTTCAGGAAATGGCATATATATGTATGTATGTACGTATATATGCCATATATATATGCCTATATATATATATTTATATGTACTGCTCTCATTGTATTGTTGATAATTTGTCCTTACACAAATTATGTTTTTGAATGGTGATTTGTTCAATGTTTACCCCCCCGTATTAGGAGATATGGCAATGAAACCCCCATGACATAACGGTAGTTTCTTGTGTAAAACCTGGAATTGACTCTGTTCCACGAGGTGTTTGTTTTGCCATCCCTGGGGGATTGCTTCATTCATGTGGCGGAAGCAGCTCAGAGCAATACCCATATTCCGCCAGTGCCTGGGCCAGCTCGGGAGGGGGCTCGGGAGGGGGCAGCATGCGCTTTTCCTGGAAGGGCCAGGGCCAGAAGTTGCACGAGTCATTTCCACTCAAAACCTGTGGGTCAGAATGTGGGTCACGTGCCCACAGGCAGCTACAGACTAGGTTTAGGAATTGTAGTCTTCCTACTGGGCATCTTCTTACCCAGTTAAGAATCAGGGATTCTCCTGTTATAACAGAAGGATTGGTGGATTTGGGGGTGGATAGTTAGCAGACTCAACCTACCACCTTCTCTCACGATAGGAAACATGACTGACAGGATCAACTTTCTTTCTGCCGAGACCTTGTCCTCAGTGTCAAGTCCCGTACGTGGCCCAGGTGGGTTAGAGAGCAGAGTGGAGATTTAGAGAAGTGGCCGGACGTAGGGGATGAGCCAGCAGCAGGACCTCCAAACGAGGGGCCGGGCACAGCTGTTTGTGGGGTAGCAGTGAAGGCACTCCGCCCAGATGTGGGTTTCCCTCAGGCATTACTATTTACCCCTGCAAGCACGTACTCCTTAACTACCCAACTAAATTCTTAGCTTTCCAGGGTGTACTCTCTGTACAGGCATTTTTAAATCTGAGCTGTACCATTGAACTAGCAGTAGAAACTTGAACCTCAGTATTCTGATCTGTAAGTCGAGGATTAAAATACATCACGGGGTGAAACGGGCTGTTACTTGTCCATGCTGAGAGCCGATGTCTGTTGAACACCCCGTAAATCAGTCCTGGCGCTGATGCCGCTGTGTCTCCCCTCACCCCTCTCCACAGCTCCTCTCTCCCAGGAAACAAGCTTTTCTCCCTGGACTGGGCAGCGCTGAGCTCTGTGGAGATGACCAGTAGCTGATTGCCAGAGGCCCAGCACCCCATATCCAATTCAAATGTCACCTCTTCTGCAAAGCCTTCCTTGGCCCTCTTCCTCCCACTCGCTCCCTGCCCAGGAAGGTCTGGAAGAATGGGTCACTTCCTCGGTACTCTCGCTGCCCCCCGCCCCTGTCTGGGGCAGCCTTTATCCCACTGGTAACGGGAGCTCCTGGGTTGGTTCCATGTGGTGTCCCCTGAGCGAGCGCTGTCCTGTGAGGCTCATCCTTCTACCCCCGAATGACTCAGAGCCTTTGGCCATTAAAAGGAGGTCATCTCTACCAGGTCAGTCAGGATGCGGTTCCGCAAAGCCTCGAGGGCACGCGGCGGGTACCACTTCTGCTGACGAGCGTGGCAGCACGCTGGTTGCTGATGAGAAATCGGGTGTCATGCGGCCCCCCGCGAGAGGAGGTCGGTGTGGCTCAGAGCCACAGAAAGAACACAGGCTACAGCTTCTCCTCAGGTTCCCAGGAAAGGCCCCTTTCTGACTGTGGACGGTGTCAGCGGGCATGGAGACCAGCTGGTCGTGAATACCGATTCTGCATGGGTCTTGCTACGAGGTTCTTTCACCTTGGACCCCGTGGGTGCTTCAGGGTGCCCCCACAGAGTCATGCCTTGTCTTGCAGGAGGATGGGAAGCATTCGCCTGCCTCCCTTTGTCATTTCTAAACCCCGAGTCTTGTCAGGGAAGCGCTTTTGACAAAACACTGAAAACCTTTAACCTCAAATTCTTCCATATCCTCTCTTTGCTGAAGTACAGATGCAGCGCCGTCCAGTTATCCAAGGGAGAAGGGGTGATAAGGCAGCAAGGAGGAGTGGGTGTTTCGGGGAAATCTTGGTTAAGACTTCAAAAATCTTGTACCATATTGCCTTCTCTTGTGCGCTTCTCCCCTGTGAGAGAGCTCCCTGCAGGATGGAACTTGCCTTTTTGGATTTTGCATTAGAGACCTGCATTAGCTCAGCCACATTTGGGGTAAATATTTATTAAAGGAAAGGCTGTAAATGTGTACTAGAGTCCTTTGTTGGACAACGATAGTAACTTACACTTGTAAGTGCTTTCCAGATTTGCCACCCTTCTTTGTTTAATCCTCAAAACAATCTCAGTAAGGAAGAACAGGCCGATTAAGGAGTCTCCTTGCCTTGAGGAGACTGGAGAATTAAGGGGTTTGCCTGGGGCCCTCTGGCTGGCTAAGGGCAGAGCTGAGACTGAGATCAGGGTCTACTTGCTTCAAGGTCTGGCAGAAGAAAGGGGGGTGCCATTGTGGGCACCCTGGCTCCCCCTTTAGCATGCTCAGCTCTTCTTTGAAGTGAAGTCCCTCATTTTGAGATCAGGCTGAAACCCAGGGTCAGAGAACAACATGGAAAAGGAGGCTACGAGGGGTGAGGCTCCCCCATTACCGTGGCGGGAGGGCCCCTCACCTTGACCGGAAAGCAGTCACTCTCTGCTTCTTTGTTCCCCTCTACCCTTTTAAAAAGTTTGGGGGAACTAAAAGAGCTTTTGTTTATATGGATTCGTGCCTATCGATATTTGCAATGTAGAAGTTACAACAGTCATTTTCTAGTGCCTGGTACTTTAACAATAAATGTTTAGTGTAAAGATCATTTTACATGTTTACATCGTTAACATAAAAGAAACGTTTTGTTAATGTTGCTGTTACTTGGTTTTTTGGGCTTTTTTCCTGTTTGTTTTTAACTTGTTTTCAATAAGCAACATCAACTTCCCACCCCTACATGGGAAGGAGCTTCCAAGTGAAGGAGGCCCAGAAGCCACTTTGGGAGTCAGAGGCAGACACACCTGGGAGAGCCTGAGGCCCAAAGCCTCCCCACCCCGCTGGCTATGATTTTGACTTGGAAGCTCACACCCACACCCATGCAGGTCAGACTGCCCCTACTGGACCACAGGCTCCTGGGGTCCGGAGAGAGCAGGAGGGCTTTGGGACTTCTGTCCTGAGATAATCAGAAATTTGGAGGCACCCTGACACCCCTGGGAGCAGTTAGAGATGAAGGGAAGTTTTTTCTCACCCTAGGAGATATTAGAGATTTGCCAGGGGTAGAGGGGTTGGGACCCCAATTTGGGGAGAGAGTAAAGAAAATAAGGAATCGGGCCTCCCCGGTGGCGCAGCGGTTAAGCGCTGCGCTGTGGAACTGTCGGCAGCAGTGACGCGAGTTCGATGCCCGGCGGGGAGAGTCCCATATGGCGCGGCAGACCTCTCCTGCCGCTCCCCTCAGCAGTGTAGTTCTGATCTGCCTGTTCTGCTACCCGCTCTGTCTCTGGTGAACCCTCTCGCCGCCCCACACCTCTGGCCTGTACCCCAGCTTGTATGTATAAATAAAATAAATCTAAAAAAAGAAAATAAGGAATCATTCTGAACTTCCCAGAGTAAGTGCTCCAAGTTAGAGGGGGCTGGGCTGGTTGGAGCTCAGCTGTCCGTTAAGTTGTCTGACTCAATGAGAGATAGCTGGAGTCTCCAACACAGTTTTTAGTTGCAGTCCTTATAAGCTGTCTAGCCCCTCGCAGCTCGGTAGTGGGAAAAGGGAGGTGTATTTTTATAGCCTCTTCAGATAAATGTGGATATTCCACAAAACTTCATCAGTGGAAGTTTATCCTAAGGACTTCTTGTAATGTGGAGCCTGAAATCATACCAGTGACATGTTCATACTCCATCATGTTAAGACCCATCAGTTGACCTGACATTTTGAAAGGATCTTTGACTCATGCTGAGTTGCACCCTTGTGCACTGGCCCCTTGGGAAACAGCTCGTTTGCTGAGTTCTGCAGCAACGCTAAGTGTGAGCACCTTTCTTTATGCAACATCAAGAAAATCACATCTGTGAATATTGACACCGGGGTCATTGGGAAAGTCTCCCAGGATTGGAAAGCTGTCTGGAATATTTTCCCAGACTTGTGATTTTATCACTCGAAATCTCACATTTTATTATTAGCCACAAATATTGTCGGCAACTTTCCTTTCTGTGACAAGCGCACTTGTACATTTAAGAAAATGTCTGCCAAAGGCCCAAGCCTGAGTAAAATTCTCACGTGAAAATTATGTTCTGTGGGGGATAAAATAGAGGACAGTTCAGCTGGCAACTCAAAAAACTGCAGTACTTTCCTCAAGACCACCGACTTGCTTTCGTATGCCCCAGAGACAAATTTTGCGAAGTTCCCGTTTAACCACACACTAGTGTGACTCGGGCCATATGGTTCCCCTGAAACAGCACGGGGTGTGGAGTACAATGACCAGCAGTATAGGCTGGTGCCACAGTCTTGACTCATGCTAAGGTACCGGTGGTTCTACCCACCTTTGCTTTGGCACCATAGTTAAAATGTCAACACAGCAAAAAAGGCAAGCAAACTCTTAATTATTATTAGGGAAATAGCTTTTGCCTGCAAGGCCCCCATGAAAAGGTTTGGGGGCATCCTGGAGCGGGAGGGTGTAGGTGGGGGGGTGAACTGGAATATCCTTTGAAAAACACTGACCTCACACAAGAACTAGAGGTGGAAATTCAGAGTCAGCTGGTCAAGGAGAACAAGAGTTTGTGCTTAGTCAGCACTTCTCCGGGCCTCAGTTGTATCTTCTGTAAAAGGGGATAATAATAATACATCTTCCTTACAGATTTGTTGTAAGTCAATCCTTCAATGCACGGTGAAAGTGCATTGCTGCGGATAATGCGCTGGGCGAATATGAAGAATTAAACAATTCTCACAGGATCTTTGGAAGGGAGAAGCCTACGTCTCTGGTCGTGTTGCCAAGAGGGCCATCTGTTTGGCCCTCGTAAGCCAAGCCAGCTGGGGAAGGAGCTTCTACCCACAGGGCCCCTCTGCTGAGCACAGAGTGCCTGGAAGTCCCTTCCTGTACCCACTCTTCTGCCAACTTTGAATCTGAAGTCAAGCCCTCAGTTCCACCCAGCAAGACTACATTTCTTTAGTCACTTTATTCTTCCATTTTCCAAGGTAATCACCGGAGGCAAACTATGGACAACAGGGCTAATTAACGTACTTTTAACACCACAAGTATGATCCCTGAAAGGAAAGAGTGATAAGCTGCATCTCATCAAGATTAAAAGCTTTTGCTCTGTGAAATACCAGTAAGGTTGAGAAGGGAAGCGGCACCCTGGGAGAAAGTATTTGCAAGTCGCTCATTACAAATCTTTGCAAGGACTTGTGTTTTGTCTGGAATATATAAAGAATCTCTCCAGAGTGAACAATGAAAAGCTGTTAGACAATAGAAAATGAGACAAATCTTTCAATGAAGAGAATATAGAGATGGCATAGGAGAGCACAAGAAGGGGTTCAACATCACTGCCACGAGGGCAACACGCAACTGACACCGCAGAGCGATGCCTTGGTTGTGACGTCATGGCACATTTTGGCACGAGGTCACAGTGGGAGGAAAAGGGGTGTGGGGCACAGGCTCTCTCCAGATTATTTCTTACAATTGCATGTGAACCTTCGAGGCGCTTGAAATAAAGAATGTGGCTTACAAATAGATGATGTCAAAGCCCTGCTCCAAACCTCCGAGAGGTTCTTCTCGTGCTCAGGATAAATCCAAGCCCCTGATCCTATCTGACAAGTCCGGCAGGTCCTGGTCACTGCTGCCAATTTCATCTGCCATCACTTTCTTCCCCTCTCACTCTTTTCTCGGAACCCTGGCTTTCTTGGGAGGCCTTGAATATCCAGGCCTTTTCCTGCTCTCAGGGCCATTATATTTGAAATTTCCTCTGCTGGGAAGCCTCTTTCCCCAGATTTCAGAATGGTTTTCTTTCACCACTCCAGTCTGTCCAAACATCACATTTTGGGCCTTTGTTGACCACTCTATCCATTAGAGTACCCACACTCTTCGTCTTCCCTCCCTCTCACTTTACTCTGACAGTATATTACATAAATATGTATTTGCTTATTTGTGCATGGCCTGTCTCCCTAGCTGGACCATAGGCTCACTATGGTTGGGTCCTTGCCATCATGTTCACCACTGCATCCCCGTGCACGTGTCACATAGTATGTGTTCAATAAATCTTGTTGAATGAATGACTGTGAAAACGACAAGTTGACTTAGATAAATGGTTGCTTTCCCACATACGACTCTTCACTGAGCTCTCCTTACATTTCTTGCAAAGCAAATCTGCTTCGGCCTACGCCTGCTCCTGGCACTCTGGGGTTGGAGCTGGCTAGGCAAATTTGCTTAGGCATGAGGAATATAATCCCCCGAAGAAAGACCTAAGTGAGTTCCACCTGTGACACTAAACTGGCCATATTCAATTGAATGAAACACATTAGCTTTTTCATTCTCAGTCCTCATCTGAAATAAAGGCTGTCCTAAAAAGCCTAGAGCTGGAATCAACGTGTCTCCCCTAAGCCGACCCTGCCTTCTGATTCTCATCTCAGCTCATGGTGCCACCATCCACCCACGCACCCAAGCCAGGAACCCGGATGAATCAGCCTCCATCCTTTCCTTCCTCACTGCCCCCACACCCAACAGTTGCCAAGTATCAACTCGTCTACTAGTAAATCTCTCCCACATATATCCACGTCTCTGTCTCTTCTTGCCATCATCTCTTGCCTAAGCCATTGCAGTATCTCGTCTAATAATCTTCTCTGCTCATCACCCATGCCACTGATAAAGTAATTTTTCTAACTCGCTAATCTGTCTATGTCAGGACTTTACATAAGACTCTAAAATTGTTCCTCTATGACTTTCCAGGCACAGAACAAATTCCTTACCTGGCACCGATCTGGCCCTTGCTCATCTCTTAATCCTGTTGTTCATCCCTCCCCAACACTGCCCAAGGCTCCAGCCTGGTGCTGGTATGAACCGCTCCCAGTCACCTCTGTCTGGAGGTCACCGACATCCCCACCTGGATGACCCTCTGCAGCCTGACACAAGATCGTCCTGGTTCAGCTGAGCACCACCAAGTGGCAATCCTTACTTGCCCTTTGCCCCCAACTTCTTTGTTTGGGGCCCCTCCCTATCTTCCCATGATAATTCGTGCCTAGCTATCAGGACTTCACGAATAGTAACAAGTGACTGGTTTGTGTTAGATATTAGTAAGAATGTTAAAGCTGCAAATCCTTGCACAAGCTATACTGGGCAGTTAAAAGGGGTGACTCTTCTTTTCTCTCATGTTGATTAAATCTTCTAGAGATACTCTGGCTTCAGCCTTGCCCAGGTGCAAGGATGGGACAAGATGACTCCACAAAATCACCCACCTCCAGTGTGATCTTGGCTAAGGGCTGAAGTCTGGATTCACAGTGATGAGATGCAGGTTTGAATAGTAGCTGAGTGACCTTGAACCTTAACCTCAATGAGGAAAGCAACGGGACTCTACAAAGGGTGGTCTTAAGGACTCAATGACATCAAGGAGGAAAAGCATGAGGAATGCACTTGACTCTTAGTATTAGTGTATCCCCACCTAGTGGTCTTGACACGAGAAAGGAGGGAAAAGCAAACAAGCCCCCTCCCCACCCATCACCACCACCAGGGGGAGTGAAGGTGGATGAGAAGGAGCTTGTTGCTCCTTCAGTGCGTGCAAGTGACACGGAGGTGGAGAGGCAGAAAGGGGCGGGGCAGGAAGGGCCTCGTGGGAGTGAACGTCACTGCTGTAAACAGCCACAGCTGTCCGGGTTCAGGGGGCTGAGTGGGTATTCCCAGGCTGCGCGTGGATCCTGGAGCGCCAAGGTGTTTTCCAGAATTAAGTGAAAGGCAGGCCTGGCTCCTGCCAAGCTATGGCAATTCTATCATCTCCCTGTCCTCACTCCCCCGATTCATTACCAGCACCAAGTGGGCGCTAAGTCCTGACTGGGAACCCCCAAATGGCTGACAGGGCTATTGCTTAGAGCACTGACTTTGGAGTCCCAGCAGCCTGGGTGACATTCCGGGTGTTGGTTACCGACCACGTGACTGCATCATTGAACGTTTCTGGCCTTCAATTTTCTCATCTGTAAAATGGGGATAAGCTACCTACTTCAGGAGATTTGGTGGTATCGAGACAAAGATGAAAAGTGTTTGGCGTAAAATAGACCGCCTAAATTTCAACTCCCTCCTCTTTGTCTGACTCGCCTGGCTTTCTTTTGTTCTCAGCACGCATGACCCACTAGCCCATAGAATTTCCTTGTGCATCTTATTTTCTGTCTCCCCGCCAGAACCTGAGCCTGGGGCAGCGGCTCAGCGGGGCAGTTCTGGTTCAGGGTCTCTCATGAGGCTGCACCTGCGATGCCAGTTGGGGCTCTAGTCATTTGAAGGCTTGATGTCACCTGGAGGATCCGTTTCTGGAGTGGCTCACTCACGTGGTGAACCGTTGCTGCCAAGCGGGCCTCCCCTGAAGGGCCTGACGTGACTGCAGTGACGTCTTCCCGACGGGCTCCCTGGCTTCCCCAGAGCAAGCAACCCAGGAGACCACAAAGGGAGCTGAAAATGCCTTCCCGCTCTTAGGCCACACGCCATTAGTCGCACATCATCAACCGTGCCATATTCTATCTTGCAGGCCAGCCCTGACTTAGGTGGGAGGAAGCCACACAAGGGCTTGGACACCAAGAAGCGGGGGCACCGGGAACCGTCTTGGCTGGCGACTGCAGGATGTTTAAGTAACAACGTGACGCGTGACTGGCACAGACCCGGGAAGCCTGTTGAATCTGTGAGTGAAGTGCATGTTGCTGCGCTCGGCCCGGGGGGACTCAGCCCTGCCTTCAAGGAGCTGGAATTCCGGTGGAAGAGGCAGACACATAACGAGGCCTGTGTAATTCATGTGCCGTAGCAGATGATGATCTGAAACTTACCGAGAGGCACATTCAGGGGCTGCGGGCGGTGTGGGGGGAAGTGATGCAGGCTGAGCTCCCAGGGTGGGTTGAAGTAACCAGGGAGGAAAGGAAAGGGGAGCAGCCTATGCGAAGGTCCAAAGGAAGGGGGCTTGTGGGTGGGTGGGAAGGAGAGAGCTGTGTGTCATCACACAGTCCTGTTTATTCCCTTTTACCCACATCAGACTTCCATAGGTGCCTTTGCTTACTGTGATAATATGCGGTATTAATATCATTTAGCAGTAATATATCCTATAGATAGTCATAATAATACGCTAATACAGAGTATAAAAATAACAACAGAGGGAAGAATGAAAACACGCTGCGATGGTAGACTGGTGAGTTTCCTTAGTCTCATGATTGCTTCGTCTTATCTGGGACCAGGCTCTATGCTGAGTGCCGGAAATACAGAGTTTGAGAATATAGATGGCCTTAGTTTGTAAGCAGCTAAAGATATGAGGGGGTGGGGTGAAGACTCATACACAAATTGCTGTGCTTTAAACCAGAGAACTGTTGTTCCTAATGAGAGGTGCGTGGCATGTGCCCAGAGGGGCCCCGGGGTCGAGGAACGCCTGAGAGACCCACCAGGTGCGCAGCTCTTCCTACAGCCCCATCCACTCTTCAGCCACGCACCTCCCAGCCCTGCCGCCCTGGAAGCTCAGGAGACAGAACCTGGGGTTGGTTTGAGGCAGAGGGAGAGAAGGGGGCGCTGGAAGCCCCTCCAGCTGGCTGAGGGGGCGGTGGGGCTCTGGGTAAGGAAAGGCCCCTGGAGATGGCCCGGGCGCAGAGTCCCAAAGGAGGAGACGGAGCAGGATCTTGAGGGGCGGACGCCGCCCTCCAGCAGGCAAGGCTGCGGACGTCAGAGGGGAGTCACTCGAGAGCCTGGGCCCCATCCCATCTGGTATGTTCCATGCATCATGGACAGGCTCTGGTCTCAGCGCCAATTCCCCTGTGGAACTTGAGGAACTTAGACTCCAAAGGGCTGCTGCCAGCTGGCCTCATCTTTGTTGAGATCTCTGTTGTCTCAGGGAAGCCAACCCCCACCCACCAGTCACACCCCCCAAGTCTGAGCGCCTCCCTGTTCCTGCTCCCCATGCCATGCCACAGCCGCGGGTCATCAGCTGCCACCAATGCACACCTCTTTACACTAAGGGACATTAGCTTCACGCCCAATCATTATCGCCCACACCACTGAGACAGTGAGAAACACCCTCTCCAAGCCGCGTGAATTAATTAGCCCAGCGCCCTTAGCTGTGTCATCCATACAGCAGGGGTGCAGGGTGTGGGGGGCGGGCAGGGCTCGGGGCCCTTCCCTCACCCATGGTGACAAAAGGAGACAGTGTGTCGCTCTGGCAATAGCAAAGCCCAAGGGAGGAAGAGGTCAGTTCTCCAAGGGGTGGGGGTGGGAAGCAGTCTGGACAGGCTTCCTCAAAGAAGCGTCCTTTAAGTTGACCCTTAAGTCAGGAGATGTGTCTGTCAGACGGGCTGGGCTGGGAAGGCTTCTTGGGGAAAGAAACAACTTGAACAAAGACAGAGGCTCATGGCCCATGGGCACCTTCGGAGGGGCTGTGGGCGGCTCCGCAAGGCTCGAGTGTCGGGGGGCCCGGGGGGAGCAGGCTGAGTGATAAATCTGGACAGAGAAGCAGAAGCTGGGTCACGAAAGAATCTGTGACCAAGCTGAAGGTGTGCACATTGCCCTGACAGTCAAGGGAGTCACTGAAGGGCTCTAAACCAGAGCGTAACACTGCGGCAGGCTTTCCCTTTAAATGGCTGTGTGACCCCAGACAAGATACTTAACCTCTCTGGGCCTCAGTTCCCCTATCTGTGAAATGGGAATAAAGAGAGTATCTTTTCCATAGTATGTTTAGGGGGATTTTTTTAAAGGTTATACATGTCTTTCATACATCTGCACTGTGAAGAGTTAAGCACAGTGACTCACATACAGTAAACACAAGTCGAAAACCTTTCTCAGTGGTACACTTCGAAAGATCACTCTAGTCTCTAGGTGGAGAATAAAATAGAAGAGGACAAGAATGGAGCAGGAACCACCTAGGAGGTGGTAGCTAGCAGCCGGGACTGAAATGGGTGAAACTGAGAACAGAGAACCTTCTGGAAGGGGAGGCTCTTGGGAAGTGGGGGTGGTGAGGGGGAGGGAGGAAGTAATGTGGATTTGCCCACTCACTGAGACAGAAAATACAGCTTGGGAGACTAGACGGGGGGCGGGGAAGGCCACACGGTGGCTGTTGACATGTTCGGTTTGGGAATGTTGGCTGCCGGTAGGAAACCAGGGACACCCCGTCCATCTTGGCCTGAGAAGGTCACTCAGAGAATTGAACTGAGAGTCAGCGGTGCAGAGCTGGCAGCCGGAGCCACCACGGATGGCAAGAAGGGCTCAGAGGCTGTGTCTAGGCTGTCTCTAGCCTGTGTCTAGCCTCGTCACAATATTTGAGGGGGCAAACTGAGGCCTCCCCTCACCCACAAGCAGAGCAGGAAATAGAGACTGTCGACGTTCGTGGCTGTATTTCCTATGAAGAAAACTGGGATTTCTCTAAACTTGGCTTTCCATGCCCTTCTAGAAGTTGAACATAAAAGCGACTAGTGAATGCCTCATGTACCTCTTTTCTACAGACAGCTCTTCATATCTTGGGTAACGAGGGGACCCTTGTAATGTTTAAAATTTGAAACAGCATCACCTCCTTCCATGGTTTTAACCCCATCCCCTCTGGGGTCAAGGTCATCAGAGAGGAGCTTCCCTCCTCGCTGGACCAGGGCCCACCTCTTTCTAGACCTGTCGCATCGATGCTGCCTCCTCCGCCAGCCCTTCTCCCACCCATGACAACAGAAATGGCGATGGTTCTGAATTATACTCCACTGAGGGAGCAATGAGACAAGACTTGGTAAAACAAGTCTCTCGACTCTGCCTGCACATTAGGATTTACCTGCAGAGTTAAAAGAGAGAAAACCACCCCCTTTCCCTCCCCACCCTCCTCCTGGGTCCTTCCCTGGAACCATCAGCAACCCTGGGGGGGCTTGCTGTGAAACCAGGGGTGAGAGCCACAAGGGGCCAGTTTTCCTGGTCAAGAAGCCCAGCCCCTGGTCCAGCCCAGAATGGGAAGGGGTGGCCCCAGCTGCACAGTCTGAACCCCCAGCGCCCCTGTGAAGACCCCTCTCTGGCCAGGACCTCGGTGGCAGCTGCATCGGCCAGGCCAGAGGGAGCTGGTTAGTGTTAACGCTCCATCTCTTTTGTAGACCACTGATGTCTGACACCGCGTGGGAAGGGCTGCCAGCTCAAGCCCTGCTTATCCCAGATCATCCCTCAGTGATTAAAAGAAAATTTCCCAGGAATGTTCCTTTTGGCTGAAGTTTCCCTTCAGTGATCTTTGTCTGATGAAGCTCCGGCACCATTGCCTCTTCACGGCAGTTTCCACATCCCGTCCCCGTCACCACGGGTTGGACCACGCTTGCCGTGGGGGGTTGTCTTGTGCATTGTAGAACGTCTAGCAGCACCTCTGGCCTCCACCCACTAGGTGCCAGTGTATCACCTCCTCCAGTTGTGACAACCAAAATTTTCTCCGGACTACCCCATGCACCCTGGGAGGGGGTGAACCATCCTGGAGAGAGAGCAACCACTCGAGGGCAAGAACTCTCAAAGGTGGGGTTCACATCTGGATCGGCTCTGTATTTTTTTCCCAGCCCGCTCTTGGTGTCTCCCCCAGTGCCACAACCTCCTTGGCGAGATGCCCTCCTTCCTGTGACACAGCTCCAGCCTCCAGATCTAGGGGACAGGAAGTTTTGTGCGACAGCGGTATGCGATGTCCCTCTATCGTATCTGTCCTTCCACTCAAGGTCACAGCGGGCCCTGTGCCTCCCTGTCTCTGGAGACACTTGTGCCCAGATGTTGCTCCAGGCAACACCACACTGTCAAAGAAACACAAGAATCATGGAACAAGCTGTTATGGCAGGATGCTGCCGAGAAGGCAAAACCTCGCCCTTTTTACTGAATAATTTTACAGTCAATTACTTGAGGCAGGAGATCAAAGAGAAAAAGTTAGAAGGAAGCAAATGTCTGCTTATGGTATCTAGGCTTTTGGGGGAGATGAGTCTTTGGATCCGAATTAGTTTTACGGCCTGTGCTTGATCACAATCACGCTTCCGACCCCCACTCCTGGTTCTGATCTTGGTAGCAAGGCATTCCGCTGATCAGTCTCTGGGATGCAAAGTGATTTGCCAGTCGAAGGCTCCCCAGGCATTCCCTGTCATGCCTCCCCGAGTATACTCATTGTCCTAGGGAATTAAACATCCCACTCTTGTTTAACTTGAAAGGAATCTTTGCAGGGCCTGTAGTTTGCATTCTTTAAGTTTAGGTAATTGGTCGGGCTAAGTGGACTTTGTCCTGGAAAGGCCAAACAGCACAGGCAGAATGGCGGCTTCAGCGGCCCTTTAAGCCTAGCAGCTCCTCACCCAGACTCTTGTTTCCAAGAATCCATTAACGTGGACAAGCTTTGAGAACAAAAGGATTTTAATCTGGATGAAGAAGAGATTTCCAGAGACTTGGGCAAGAGGTCAGGGACTCCAGGCATCTTCCGAGCCGTGGCTGGAAGTGAAGCCCCAGTCGACTGGGTCCTAGACCTTGGGTCCCACGACTGGCAAAAGGGGTGATCGCGGCACCTGAGCGCCGGAGGCCTGATGACAAGCAGGATCCTCTGGCAACCAGGGTGCTGTGGAATCTCAGACCCGACACAAGCTCTGGAGAGAACACCCCAGGAACAGCGCGGGCAGTATGAGGTCGGAGACACAGCAAGCTGATTCATTGAGAAGAAAGCAAGGCCAGCATTTCTGGCACAGCTGACTTTTGCCGCGGGGCTCACGTCGTGGTCAGTAGGAAGTGCCTGTTTAATAAGAGCTAATCTTCACTGAGTGTTTATTACGTACAGACGCTATTCTTTCAGCTATGGGTGAATTGTCACCTTTCATCCTCACAATAATCCTATCAATTGGTTCTACTGAAATTCATGCCAGGTTAGAGATAAGGAATTGGAAACTCAATGCCTGGCACATCTTAGTGGACTCATAACAAGAGCAAGCACCTATCACTGTGTCAGGCCGCATTTCATAATTTGCAGGTATTCATTTAACCCTCACAACAGCCTAATGAAGTAGGTATGATCCCTGATCCCATTTTACAGAGAAACAAATGGAGAAACAGATTACATAATGTGCCCACGTCTCTCAACTCAGAGTTGGCAGATGTGAAATTTGAGCTTGAAAGTCCGTGCATCTAACCACAAACGTGAGTTTCTGAGCCTCCAGCACCCGAGCTCTTAACCCTCGACTGGACGGACACCCAGACATTCCCCAATGACTGAGTGCTAAGGCAGGATCTTAGTAGGAACCAGAGTGATTAGAAGAATCAGTCAAAGCTGTGAATTGTTGGTTTAGGTCTGGAATCCCTAACGGAGCTCAAGACCATCACCCACATGTGACCTTATCATGAGCTTTCTTTACCTCTAAAGTGAGGATATCTGTGTTGGTCTATCTAAGGGTTGGTACCTGAGGATAGCAGTTCCTTGTAATCTGTCTTCCAGAGACATTAGCCCACTGGAGCATGCTGAGAGGAGAAGAATGGGAGGAGGAGGGAAAAACCATGTCACAGAGAAAGAGCCTGGAAGGGACTGAGTGTTCAGCTTTGGAAATCAGAGAGGGGAACACAGTGGTTTCAACAAACCCAAGGTCCTGGAGTCGAACCAACCAGGATTTAGGAATTCCTGGCATGTGACCATTAATTTCAGCCACCCACACTGCTGGGGCTCACGCTTTGTCAGTTCATGCCTTAATAGGCTCGGCAGACACCAGTGGGCTTTGTTTAGACCCCAAGTTGAATTAGCAGTAAAGACAGCTGTTGGGGTATTTTGTCTGTTTTTGTTTTAGGTAACAAGAGATACAAATTTGGACATGGCATGATAGCAACAAGTTAATGTTTGTTAATAGGTGTGGTAGTGACATTGTCTTGTGTAAAAAAAATCCGCTGCTTCCCCCAGTCAGCTACTTTTTAAGAAGATGTATTGAAGAGTGAAATGACTTATATGTGGGATTTGCTTTAAAATACTTCAGAAAAAAATCGGTGGGGACAGATGAAACTGCTGCAAGATGGTGGTTGTCAACACTGGACCTTGACTATACAGCTCACCTATTCTCTGTGTTTTACATTTTGAAATATTTACAAAAGTTACAAATTTCTTATGTGATTTTTATCCATAGATATTCTGACAAAGAACACAAGGGTTATTTGGGTGCCTAATTTCACTCTTGGTGGCTCCTTAACTAGAATCCAGTAGTGAATGCAAAGTGAAAGGCAGGAGCTAGGTGTACTCACTCCTGTGGTCATTTCTGCCCTCGCCTCGGCCCTCGCTTTGGCCTCACCTCACAAGTCTTTATCAACACTTGTGCCCACACCCCCAACCCCGCCGCCGGCATCCCCCAGACAAGTCCAGCAACATATTCTAAAGGAACTTTCTTTGTCCTGAGCAAATTGGCTCTCGTCATTTCCTTCATCCAGAAAGTCCTCATTTGTGGTTCAATGAAGACATCTTGTTTTTTTCCTCCCAGTTGTATGTATTGAGGCAAAGTTGGTTTACATCGTTATGTTTGTTTGAGGGCTGACAGGGCCAAACCTCCACAAGTGTCTGTTTTCATACCCAGCCCACCACCGAGGGCCGTGATCCTCCACCGTGTTCTCGATGAAGGCTTCTTGCCAGAAGCTTCCACCCCAAGAGAGACAAGGTGTGGTAATTTGTAGCAGAAAGGGAGGAACAAATATATCAAAATATGCACATAAACACATATATATTGTGTTGTGTTTCCATAAAGAAACAATGAAAGGTTAACTCCAAAACTAATGAAAATGGTTATCATAGAGGAAGGAAGTGGAGGGCGCACAGAAGGGACAGACGCTTCTTTGATGCTGCAAGCTGCTGCGATAGCTTGGTATCAACACTCACGCTCAACCCTGTGTTCAGCTTGGTAAAAATAAACAAACAAATCAACTGAAAAAACCCCAAGGACCTGGCTGCATATTTTGACCCTGGAACAATGTAACTCTTTCACAAGCCTTTAAGAAAAATGTTGAGCAAGTGAAAAGCAATTTCTAAAACCTAAAAGCCACTGAAATAAGTGACCTTAACGTGGTGTCAGG
Source organism: Scalopus aquaticus (assembly GCA_004024925.1). Lineage (NCBI taxonomy): Eukaryota > Metazoa > Chordata > Mammalia > Eulipotyphla > Talpidae > Scalopus > Scalopus aquaticus. The sequence continues at coordinate 23,506 of PVIJ01005165.1, forward strand.
GTGGTGGCCTAGTCGTTCAGGGCAAAGGATGACTTCAAAAGGCTTTAGCCTTAGTCCTTTGCAAGAGGTGGAGCGGTCATCTCCAACCCAGGGCAGGTTTGCTCCTCCCCTCCCCCGCCGCTGGGCACCTGGCAGTGTCTGGGGACATTGCTGGTTGTCACACCTAGAGGGGTGCACTGACCTCCAAGTGGGCAGAGGACACCAGCAAGGCACACCAAAGAATTATCTGACCCAAAATGTGAGGCTGAGAAATCGGAACTAAAAGAATGCATTAGAAAGGCCAAAAAACCCAAAAATGTCTTTTCAAGATCACAGTCTCAGTGCCTTTGTTATTGGTTATAGGTATGTCGTGAGCTCAAGCCAACGAGCTGTCATTAGGATTCAGGATTCTGACCGTAAAAGAAAGCGATACCGACAGAAAGTCAGCGCCAGACATTAAAATTCTGGTATCCTAAATGTTGCTATGACGGTGCCCCTGTGTTCCTGGGTCTGTCTCCCAAGAGGGGTTTGCCCCTCCAGGGTCTTTCCAAGGGGGCTTCTTGAGCTCTCATCGTGCCCAGGGTTCCGATGAACTTACCCAGCAGCTCGTGCCCCAGAGCCAGAGAGAACAGCCCCCAGACCTGTGATGGCACAGCCGGAAGGGTCGGGCCATCGCCTCCTTGGGTTCTGTTAGTCAAAGCAGCCCTGGGGCCTGCCTGCCTCAGGGGGAAGCACACAGGGGCTACCTCTTGATGGAGGAAGGTCAGAAGAGAATGCAGGATGAGGGGTACTGTGCAGCCAGCTTGGGGAGCAAGATCGAGCATAGTGAGGAGGACCAGCTGATGCCGAAGCAAGGTTTTCAAGACGGTCGCTATAAGCAGAGCTTCTGACTCCAGGAACCTCAAAGAATGGCAATTCCCAGCCCACTTTCTACCCGACATTAGCTTACCCATCCTTTCACATTCATCAAGAATCTTCCAGAATTCTCGAGTTGCCCCTGATTTTTACCCACTTCTCCATTCCTCCCAGGGCAGTGTGGCCCAGGGTGCAGCACTGGGGCCCTGAGAGAGGAATCCACAGCAACCTCAGTGTTGCAGGGGACTGAGCTTAGAAGCCTCAGTGCAGAGGGGTCCCTGAATGCTAACAGTGGGTGCTGCCTGCAGGCTGCTAATGGGGGGCAAGGGCAGGGAACCCTCTCTCAGAACCCCTCAGCCATTGTGCTCTTTGCTCCCCTCTGCCTTCTGGCCCAGATCTGCCTCCCAATCTCCTACTAGGTGTGGAAAGGCAAGGAAAACACTGGAAAGCTGGAACAAGAATGGCACTCGAGGAACTTGGGGGAGGTGGAACACCATTTCAAAAGGACAAATGGTGTTCAAGTGCTTTATCATCCTGACATTTTCTGAGACACAGAGAGAGCAGCAGCAGATTTTCTGATGCCATTTCTGTGTTGGAAATTTCTAAAGATAAATATGTGAGTAAAGGGAAGAGCTAGTTGGAGAAATTATGGGGAAATGGAGAGACCATGGAGGGTGGGGTGCAGGCCAGAACATTCTCTAGCTGGGTTGATGTGTTAGATGCCAGGCCTCTGACCTCCCCTGCCACCTCCCTCTGGGGATCAAGGACTTAACTTTGGCCCTGCTTGCTTCCTGCTGAATCCAGGACCTATCAGCTCGGTGCCTAAATTCACACTCCGCTGCTCTTTGCTGCCGTAGATCGGGGTAAGGGTAGGAGAGACTCTTTTTGAAAGGGAGGCAATGAGAGAGAGTAGAGGAAGGAGAGAAGAGCTAGGTTCTGAGCTTCCTCCCACTGGGGCTGGGACCAGGGAGAGGACCACGGGGAGGAACACCCCATACTCAGTCAGAAGAGGAAATGACCAAGCTTCTTGGTCTCCAGTTGGTTTCCATTCTGGTTATCTGAAGTGAACTGTTGTTAAGGGGCAGTGAAAGCAATATGGCCATGGTTTTAACACATCTTATTAAATAAAACTCAGAGTTAGTGGTTCTACCCAACCCTTCTAAGCCTGCCAGGCCCTGAGTAACACCGTTGTGCCTCATGGTGGCCAGATGTCCCTCATATCCGCCATTTTCACTCGCCAACCACACCTTCCCCTTCAATCGGACAGCACCCCCTCAATCTCTGAGGAAGTTGACTTTTCTGTCCTTTGTCATGCTCCACGTGATGGGGAACAAATGACTCCGTCAAACAAAAGAACTTCATTTTCCTGAGCACCATGGCTCATTCAAGGTGGGTGGTGTGACGTAAACTGGACCAAACAGGAACCTCCCAAGATATTCAAACTGCCGGGCCAGGCCCTTAAAAGGGAGAAGCCCGTCTCCCTTCCCTTTTCTCCCATCCTGGCTGCAGAATTCAGAAGTGCTTGGGACCCACTTGGGACCACGCAGTTGAGGCTGAGCCTGGGATGGCAGATTCTGTGTCAGAACCCCCAACCTGCACACTCAGTCATGTTCTTGTCCACTCAAGGCTTTTGTAAACTCAGCAACTCTGCCAGGAAAAGCATGGAAATCTCAGACTATAAAAACTACTGTAATACAAGAATGGTCTAAAAGTAGTAATCTTGGGAAGCTGAAAATAAACATCAGAAATGTAAAGGATAAAGAACAAACTTAAATGTGTGGCATTAGCACCTTTATCTCTGGCTTCATTGGTGCTGGGCGCCTAGCTTTGCGGGTAGGCTACAAATGAGTGAGAAGAGACCTTTCTTTTTTTTTTTTTGTTCCAAAATTTGCTTTATGTCACAGGAAGGGTGGATTCAGGTGCTTACAATTTTATGAAGAGGCAAAGATGTGGGGTGTGGTTTTCTATTAATCCCATTTTTAAACACGCATACATTCTCTAATATATTTACTGGGGACGCACTGACTTAAGGCCCTGGAAGTTTTAGCAGCCCCGATTCCCTCTCTCAAGATGTGTCCCTCCCACCCCCCTGGGTCCTGGGCGCTCTCAGGGCAGGTGGACACTTGATAGGGGGTGATTGTGACCGGTGTGAGGGTGTGACTGCAGGACGCTGCCCCCAGGAGTGGGGACTGTCCACAGACTGAGATGGTGGCGTTCGCGTCCAAGGAGGATCCGTTTCTAAGTGTCAGAAGGACTTCGGGCCTCGGTGAATCCACTCTTTGAGAGAAGAGACCTTTCTCCTTGTTCTTTCTTTAGCTCTCCCTTCCCTGTAAAATTCCTGATAGAATTAGCCAGAGGTTCAGAGTGTTATCAGCTGTCTGGTAGTACCATAATGAGCTAAAACAGCTAAACATGTTCTTTGGGCAGCCCTGGTCTCCAGAACTTAGCTAAGCAGTGAGACTTTCTAGAAGCACTGTCCTTGGGAGGGACACTGACAAAGCTGGGCCATTTCCCAGGCACCAAAGCCCTGATGGAATTGTATCATCATTTCAGAAAGAATGGGTGCCAACCATTCATGCCCTTAATTGAAATTTGCTTATAGATCACTTCCTAGTTTTTGAGCCACATGGGATCAGCAAATCCCTACTTCATTCAGGAGAGAAAGACAGACTCCCTGCCAGCCACAATTTTTACACCTCCCCTCAGGCGTTCCCATGTCTCAAAACCATTGCCCTGTAGTTTAATCATTTTTGTAATCAAAGTGACTTTCTCTGCATGTGTGATCTGTTTCTTAAGATGTTCAGAGCACCTAAAAAAAGTCTGATTTATTAGATGCCTAATTTAAATTATTTGTTTATATAAGAGCTTGATTACAACTTGTAATCAGTGTTGCAATGTCCGGGGAAATTTGATATTAAATTTTTATGCCTTGGTTGATTGTGTGTAAATAGTGAATAAATATTTAGAACCTTGGTAAATAGGAAAAGAAATGTTTTGGAGATTAAGCTCGTTCATTAACTAAAGGACAGGTAGAGATTTTCTCCATCTTAACAGCCACTCAGGCTCTCTGTAGCCAGGAGTAAGCGATGTGGAAGTTCACTTGCTAACGCATTTCCTTATCTATAAAGACACGGGTTGTAACAGGTCTGTAATGCTCGAACTTGGTGGAGCGAACACAGCCCATTACTGCCCTTCCCAAGGGGTCAGAGCAGCGGCTGCAGGCGTGGCGAATCCCACAGGTATTCCACCCACCCTAGGTGGTGTCATTTCAGTTGCCTGCACGGCGCTCCTTGCAACATGTCAGCAGCTTTGCGATCTCATGCCAGGATTACCCGAAAATGGTACGGCCGGATAGGTGTCTTCCGGAGGCTGGTGGGAAACGAGCCCCTTGGGCAGTCCCAGGATTAGCTCTTACTGACGACTTCCTGAACAGAATTATCAAATGTGCGCTGGCGCTCGTTTACCCCTTGATAAGAAAACCCCAACAGAACCCGTTGGCGCAGATCAAAAAGAGATTCAGGGCTTTGTTTGCCATGGTCAGCCCAGGAGTGACTCCCCCAATCTTGGACCTAGATACCTCGAGAGAAGCCTCTTCGTGGACGACTGGGCAAGGGTTTGATGTGCTTATCCTGAGACAACTGCTTGAGTTAACCGCAGCGGTGGGGCCCGAGCACGGCTTTCGTCTCTCAAGTAAGATCAATAGCAACATTCGCCAAAATGACTCCGTATGTGACTGTGGAGCGTTTATAGAAGGACTATCTCACGCTAGCTTCCTGCCCGGACTGGGCCCCGAGATAAAAGTCTGTAGAAGCGAGCGACAATACTGTGACAGTATGGCCGTGGATTATCCCCTATCTTAAAGCCCTTCAGCTAGAAGGTCAGGAACTTCTTGCGCCCATTAACTATGCGAATTTGTGGAAAGCGGCAAAGACACGGAAACGGAAAGCGGAGCCCAACTGTCCAGATGATAGATCCACCAAGAAACACCTGTGAAGAATCCCTGAATATGAAATTGCTGCAGCTCTAGCCAAAACCGCCGATTAAAGGTGACTGCTGGATACTAGAGACCTTGACGGGCTCAAAGTAGTTCAGGGCAACTGAACAAGGTATCAGCCTTGCGGTGGCTCCTTAAGAGATTCCAACATCAGCTATGATTTAGCAGCTCCTGGCATCTGTTGCTGCATCCAATAGACAATAAATAAGGGGGAAAATAAAAAAAGACACAGAATTGAACTTGGTCATTGCTAAGGTTTCATCCAGCTCTGAGATACTGGATTATTATTAAAATTCAGGAACTATTTTTTGCTCATTTTTATACCAGATCTTCACACCCTGGAACAATCCATCACACAGACAAATGGAAGTCACATCCTCCATCACAACCTAGAGCCCAGCATGCCTTTCATGCTTGTGTCAGATCACAGCTGCCTCTGTGCAAACTCTGTCAGCACCTCACCAGCACACACATCTCACTGATGGGTTTGCCAGGAACACAGGCAATCAGAACTCAGCCCATGCTGTGGGTCATTGCCAGCTTCAGCACATCTCAGCCGCTGTCATTACTCTTCCTTATTCTGGGGACCAGGTTCCCCCCGCCACCAGCCATGGAAAGAACCAGAATTGCCCCTTTTGTATGTTGCATTTTCCTTCTGTGTTTACAAAGGCCAAACATTTGAACAGGGCTGCATAGCTCACAGAGCAGTCCCTTCTCAGCCACTCCTATTTCACACATGAAAGAACCAAAACTTGAATACCAAATGATTTCTCAGCATCACACAGCTGGTAAGCAGGAGGGCAGGCTCCCAGCTAGGTGTGTCTGACCTCAAGTCCAATGATTTTTCCAGAAAAGAAACCCCTACTTCATAGCAGTATCGATGGATCTGGAAAGCCGCTTTTTAGTGCCCTGCAATTTTTATGCAAGTTGCTGGTGTGACAGAAACACTGAGTAATGCTAATTCCAAGATCTTTTCTCCACTGCTCTCTTGGCACCTATCTCAAAAGCCTGATCATAATAAAAAGATCCCCAAAACCAACAGTGATAAGTTCAATGAAAAGATACTGTTCAAAAAAGAGAACAAGAAGGAGCTGCTAAAGCTAGATGCCTCCCTGCCTGCTCTCTGTGCCTGTGCTGGGCGCGGCAGAACATGAAGAGGTGCCTTTTCCCTCCCAACTGTTAACTGCCAACTGTTAACTGTTAACTGCCCAGGCTGCCTGCTGATGTCACGCCTGCCACGTGACTGGCCTTGGCCAATGAAATGTGAGCAGAAGAGCCTTGTCGGGCTGGGGCTTTCAAGGCTTCAGAGCTATATTGCTCATTTGGCCTTTCCTTCTTTTCCCCTGTCATGAGGTCAGCAGATTTCAGATAGAGGCGGCTCCCTCGAGCTTGGCCCATAATGAAGAATGTGAAGCAAGGGCCTGCCTGGTGGCTCAATGGGTTAAGACGCAGCACTTTGAAGCTGTCTGCAGCCACTGCAGCACGAGTTCGATCCCCAGCCAGGGAGCTTCCCACATGGCACAGCAGACCTCTCCTGCCTCGCCCGCTGTGTATTTCCGTCAGTCTGCCTGTTCTGCTCCTCACTCTGTCTCTGGTGAATTCTCTCACCCTCCCACACCTCTGGCCTACACCCCAGCTTGTATGCATAAATTAATAACTCTTAAAAAAAAAAAAGAATGTGAAGGAGAACCCAGCCAGCCTAGAAAGATCAAATAAATCTTCACTTTAAGCATCTGAGACTTGGAGCATCATTGGTTATTGCAGCCTATTTTATCCTGAGCCAACAGAGTCAAGCAACGTTGCCATTGTCTTGGGAATATTGCCACCTCCATGGGACAGCAGTAGGATCTTAGAATGATGTGATTAATTAAAAATGGAGCCCAGTTTTTGGATACAGAACCAGCCTAAGTGATGCTCACTTGGCTCCCTCTCTGTGCTCTGATTGAATTTGCTCCACGGTGTCAAAATGACCATGTAGAGCATGGCTGATGACCTCCAGCTTAATAGTCTCTCTACCATCACAAGCCGCACTTCCTAAAATGAAATCTCTAGATCTTGCTCTGTGTGACTCAGCAACTTTTGAGTCACTGGTTAAAAAAAAAAGAAGGAAACAGAGCTATCTGCCCTGTCCCCCATCCCTTAAAAAGAGCAGAACCTCCCCCACACCAGGCCCCCAGGGGAGGAAGAAAGGCAGGTTCTGACAATAGTTCTTGACCCACGGGTCTGCCATTGTTACCAGAACCCAAATGCCTCAGCAACAGGAGCCGCAGGAGGGGTGATGGTATTTTATCCTGATGCTTGGTCCACACAAGTCTGGCCAGTGCTGTCCAGCACTGTGGTGGCCAGTTTGTTGGTATAAACCAATATCTCACAAAGAGCTGTTAACGCTGAGTGTCTCTGACACCACTCCTGAGGGACCAGTAGTGACCATCACTACTGGACAGTGCTGGACAGCACTCCTGGTGACCAGCAGTGACCATCGCTGATGCTATCTGGGTGAGATAGCTGGCCCCTTGTGGATACAGTTAGCTCTTTGTTTCTCTGGTTTGTAAAATAAATCCCATGGTTGTTGTTCCTGCAGCCCGAGGTCTCTTGCAGTTGTATGTGTGGGTGAGAACTCACTGACAGTGACCTGTCCTTTGTTAGGCTTTGCCCATAGGCCCCTATTGTGTGGGCGTTGTATTGCTATAGCCCTTGGTTTTGGTTTTTGGCCTTTTAGCCTTTGGGGGCTTTGGGGGGCTCTCTTACCTCAGAGCCTGGGCAGTTTTACCCTGTCTGCCCCTGTTACAGTTGGCGACCACAAAGGGACCAGGCACCGTGATTGACCACCCCAAGGAGCCTCTCCTTGCATTGGTCACCTTAAAGCACAAAAACAATTGCAAGGCACCTGACAGGATTCGATTTGGTTAAATTGATGAAGTCATGGGTTCAACTGTTATTTCAAGAGGTTCTTTTTTTTTTTTTTTAAGATTTACTTATTTACACATACAAGCTGGGCTGTAGGCCAGAGGTGTGGGGCAGGGGTTGGTGAGAGAATTCACCAGAGACAGAGTGGGGAGAAGAACAGGCAGATCAACTGAAGCACACTGCTGAGGGGAGCAGCAGGCAAAGCAGGAGAGGTCTGCTGCGCCGTGAGGGTTAGTTCCCTGGCTGGGGATCGAACTCATGCTGCAGTGGCTGTGGACAGCTTCAGAGGCCGAGACTCAACCTGTTGTCCCACCAGGGAGGCCCTAGTTCAGGAGATTCTGCTTCTTCTCCACCCCCTTCTCTTTTCCAGCCTCAGCCTCACTGGCGGGTGCAGTCTGTGCTGCTGGTCCCCTTGCTGGTTTCCGCGTTACCAGCCACAGAGTCTGCTAGTTTATGGAGGTCGCCTTGACTGTCGGGCTGTCGGGAAAGGCAGGACGTCTTTTTGCTACGAGATCAGACAGCATGCCTTGGCTGTCGGAAAAGGCAGGGAAACCTCTCCCAGACAGGAGCCCCCCTTTCAGCGGCACATGGAGAGTTTCTCCACAAGACAGAGACATTAGTTATATTTAAAGGACAGTTTTATTAGGGATAGGGACAGAAGAATAAGGGACGCTTGCACAGACACAGGCGGGCAGGAAGAGCTGCCCCGAAAGGGACAGGTTTGCTGAGAGGCCTGCCTGGTTGCTGGCAGGCGGGCAGCCCTGAGGAGAGCTGCTTCTGCCGAGGGAGGTCATTGTATTAAAGTTTCTTTCCACTAAAGGTCCATATGTTTTGTCCTGATGCAGCGGATGGCAGAACCTATTTAGAGCAGGCAGGTTCGGGGGTTCTGAGGCGCCCCTCTCCCTGCCCTGTACACCGTGAAGACACTCTGATGTTGCTTTCTTCTTTCACTCCTGTTTTCTGCTTGGTTCCCTGCTCGCAGACTGCACAGCAGTGGCGAGCACCGTCGCCATAGTCACACAGACTAGCAACCCCTGACTGCACTACTCACATGGCATTGATGCCAGGAGGGCTCCCAGAAGTAGAGTGACACTTCAAGATTGTTCCAAGTGGAATGGAGCAGCTTCCGCCACCCCAAGCTGCAGTCATTGGTTGGAGGCTAGGGCACAGAGAGCTGTTTGTTGAGTGAACCCCTCCCCCCTCCACATCCCTGAGCAGCCTGTTTGCTGGGACCTGAGCTCAGGAAACCCCCAGAGCTTCCATGTTGAGAACACAGCGATGACGAGATTTTTTTTAATTAAAGATTTATTTATTTATGCATACAAGCTGGGGTATAGGCCAGAAGTGTGGGGTGGGGGGCGGTGAGAGGATTCACCGGAGACAGAGTGGGGAGCAGAACAGGCAGATCGACTGAAATCCACTGCTGAGGGGAGCAGCGGGCGAGGCAGGAGAGGTCTGCTGCGCCATGTGAGTCAGCTCCCTGGCTGGGGATTGAACTCGTGCTGCAGTGGCTCTAGATAGCTTCGTAGTGCTGAGACTTAACCCGTTGTGCCACCAGGGAGGCCCCTATTCTGAGATTTCTTTTCCTGCTCTTTCAGCTGTGACGAGATACACCCTGATGCTTCCCTCCAGAATCTGCCATCAGCCTGACCTGAAGTTATCAGGGTACATCAGCCATCACCTGCTCTATCATAAACATTCTTCAGAATCAGCAGGAATTTTCATCCTTGGCACCTACCTCCTAAACCACAACCAAAACAAGTCTGTCCGCTGTCCCCGAGTAGAAGTGTCCATTCATCCACTCTTCTCCACCCTACCCCAAAGGATCAGCTTGCATCACTCTTTCTCCCCATCTTTGTTCTCAGTCACAGTCACGAGCTGGAGGGTGAACCACTGCTGTCCCCAGAGGAATGTCACTGACAGTAAATACAGAAAACAAGATATCCAAACAGCACAAAAGTGTTCTTCATGGTTTAACATCATGGCCTAAAGTTTGCATTAAGACACTCAGTCAGATTTTGTCTCCCCTTTTTTGAGGTGGCAAGTTCCACTGGTGAATGAGGAAGCTCTTCCTGCAAGGGCCATCAAAGGCTGCCCCCTACTGGAATTTCTCTCTCTTCCCTCCCCGCTCCTTTCCCTCCGGCTTCTCCCACACACCCTCCCTCCTTCCCTCCCTTTCTGTCTCCTGACCCACTCACAGGCCACACCCGCTGCAGACATTCTCCACTGACTAGCAGCTGGGTGAGGGGCTCAGTGCCTCCCTACCAGTGGGCATTTCCACCCTCCCCTACTCTCACCCCTAGACCTGTGAGACGCCTGCACAGACTGGGAGTAGCAGAGGGTTGGGCCAGTAAAGTGTGAGAGAGCACAAAAGGTAAGGCCTTTGGCCTAACAAAAGGTCTGTTCTTATAAAGCTTATTCAACTTAAATTTCCAGTGACTTCACTGGAAATTTTGACTCGTGACAGTTTTTTTTTTTTTTCTCTGTGGAAACAGAAACACAAATGGGAAGGTAATTCTAAGAAAGGGAATTCTATGACCTGTTTCTACCTGAACATTTTCAAGTGATTTAGTTCTTAGAAACATGGAGAGGTTCCAACACGTCTGCTAAGTGTGTGGGGCACTCTGGGGACGGAAGAGGAAGAACACCCAATACATTTCCTGGGTGCCAGACCCTGTTCTCAGCACATCCCTGGATCCCCCTAACAAACTTTGAGATGGACTCTAGTATGGTTATTCCCATGTTGCTGAGGGGGAAACTGAGGCACCCAGTTATTAACTCACTTGCCTAAGCAGCAAGTTTGCTAGGTAGTGGCAGAGTGACAAATTGGGTTACTGCATGAGCTCAGCCAGTTGCTATGGAGAAAGTAGCACTAACTGAGACCCTGTGTATTCAGTTCTCCAATTCAACTCTCAAAAACCCTAGGTAAGTATTATCAGCTTCTTTCTATGTCACAGATAAGCAATCTGTAACTATAAGCAAAGGAAGAGATTTGCCAACATCACAGAGCGAGGAAGCCAGGATTTGAATGCTGAGAATGATTTCTGTGTCCCCCCCCTTTTTATTTTAATAAGTATGGCTTTGAGGAAATGATCTAATAGTCACTAGTTCTCTTTTACAGAATATCTAACTAATAACAACTGAGCTCTGTATCCAGATTGAGTGGATATCCAATGCTGACAACTTGACAGAATGTTCCTTTTTCTGATCTGCTCTACATCAGCCCCCTACTCTGTTACCTGTTTCCTCCGCCTCCATCTCCTACTCTATTAGTCACAAAATGTCCACGAGAGTTAGCTTTACCCCCACCACCATCCCTATATACTTGTGCCTTCCTCTCTCCCTCTCAACATCAGAAACCTCACTTTATTAGTGTCCGATCGTTTTTGTAGGTATTTTGCTTTGTCAATGTCCACAGTATTTTGCTGTGTCAGCATCCAATATTTGTCTTTGTCATTCTGACTTGCTTTATTACATAGAATTCCCACAAACTCCTTCCATTTTGCTGTACTTGGCAACTTTGTGCCTTTCCTTACGGTTGAAGAACATGGAATTCCCTTTCGAAGGAGGTTAAACAACAGAAAGATTAGTTTCCCAAGGAGATCAGCAACAGTCGCTGTTTTCAGTGCAATTGTTTTAGTACAGGCTCAAAGCAGGGAGTAGGAAGGGAGCTGTGCCGTGACCTGAGGTGTGCCATGACTTTGGGTATGCCGTGTCCAGCTGGTGGCCACCTCCTGACTCCAGAGCCTTAGCGAGAGGCCCTCTGTCCACATGCCAAGACCTACCATTGCTCACCCAGTTAGTGTGCTGGCCTATTTCTTCCTGAAGAATTAATTCCTAATCTTTGCTGAGTAACCATCCCGTCCTGAGCATGTCATTCATGAGCTTGGAGATGAAATAATAATAATAATAAATGCCCCTGCAAATTGTGCACAGCAATATTTGTCACACAGGTAGAAAGACCAGAAGGAAAATTAAGAAGAAAGTTGGATCTGCCCATTTCCTTGGCATTCAAGTTGGTTTCCTCTTTATAGCTGCCCTAAAACACAGATATTTGGGGGTAGTTGGAGCAGCTTTTCAGTTGGTCCATCCAGAAATTTCTGCAACCTACTAAGATAAAATCTTTCCCAATCCTGCTTTTCATCACTGCATCGAATGTGCCCCAAGCTGGTTCCCTATCGCCAATAAAATCCGCTGTCCATGTAGGTCCTGCTGCCAAAATCGTGGAAAGAGTGAGTTAAATGTTGGTAAGTGATGTGGAGGTATTAATTAAGCAATGTAATTAGATGCTGTTGAAAGAGCTGAGCTAGAAAATGCTGGGTGATAAAGGGGCTGCCTGTGTAAGTAAATGGATATAATTAGGCGTAAAGACTCCCTTTCTCTCTCCCTTTCTGCTTCTCAAGCCCAAACCTGCTGGTGCTGGTGTTTCCATTTGTTTGCTGCAGGTCATGGGGACTTGGCTGGCCTTCTTCTCCTTGGCCAGCAGCCCCCCACTCTACAGCTAGGGGCCCCTTTTCTTCAGCTCCCCCTTGTTGCCCCATTTCTCCAAAGCTAAGCTTATGAGGCTTAAGCATTTCACAGAAGATGGGGTTAGAAAAGCAGCAAACACAGGGAAGCTAAAAATCGTACACATTTCTTAGATATGGCCCTTTGTCCTTAGCTCCTGGCTGCCTCTCAGTGTGGATGGGAAGCCCCATCTACAGGGATTAGACTTAGCTCTGAAGTGGGGGGCTCACCCATGGTTACTCTCCTGTCACTCCCACCGTGGACAATCTTTTCGGTGTATAAAGTGGAATGTATTACCCCACTCCCTCCCACAAACACCCCCACCCCCAGCTTCCCACTGCACTTAGAGTAACCACCCCCGCTCCTTGCCTGGGCCCACATTCCTTCTTGATCTGGGCTCAGCTTCTCTTGCCTAATGTCCACCATGCACTTCGTCCTGTGCCCCAGCCTGGTTCTCCTGCTGTGCTGTGAGTTAGGTTTTGCCCGGTGGCCCCTGCTCCCTAGAATACCCCCATCTATAAGCTGCTCATCTTGTGGGTCTCAGCTGAAATGTCACCTCCTCGGAGTGGCCTTACTGGATCACTTTATCCAAAGGGGTGGGAGACTCCCCACCCCAGCCATCCTTTCCCCCCTTTTAATTTCTTAATCACTTACAGAAATCATCTTGCTCATTCACGTGTGTTGGTCTCTTGACTCCCAGTCTGTGCCATCAAGCCATAAGCTCCATGTGAGGACAAAAACGGGGTCTGTCCTACTTGCTATTATCTCCCCAGAATCAAAGAGTGTACCAGGAGGCCTTCGGTAACTTGTGGAACAAGGAACACAGTGGACCGTTTTGCTGGCCACCACCTCGTTTCCTGTACTTACTTCACCTCCCTGCTCCAGGAAGCCTTCATTGACCCTGACCTTCATATTACACACGGGGTTACCTGTATTGCTGTCCTCTCTGTGTGCCAGCCAGCAGGTTCACCAAGGCCAAGAGCTGTGGCTCCCACCTTCAGAAAGTCTCTAATATAATGGGAGGACTGGTGGGTAGGTGCGTGAGGGTGAGCCCTGCCAGGTTACAATGGCAGAAGAATACCCACAGAGCTGAGGGGTAGGCAAGAGGGGCATCTCAATCAGACCAGGGGGTGCCGGCTAGGCCACCAACAAATGACTCTCGAGGCAATAGTCAGAAGGGGAAAAGCAATATGTTTTGGGGTGAGGGAGGGGGGTTTCTTAGCCTCATAACCCACAAAATTATGGTGTGGTCCCCTTTTGTTGTGCTGATCTAAGTAGGCAGTGGGTTCTGGGGAACACATAGCACTGAGCAGGAACCTTGGGGTACTGATTTCTGTCTATCTTGTCTCTAACAAGCTATGTGCTCTCGCATAGGTCACCTCCCTAAGTCTCAGATTCTCTCTCTGGATGGCATTTAATGAAACCTGAACTTGTCTTAATATTGCAGACTCTCTACTTATTCCATTAGTTTTCAGTCTACATACACACAACCCCCTAAAAAGAACTTACTGGGTGCTCACTTAATGCTCACTCGATGCCCAGCACTAAGGATTCCAGAAGGTAGTTAGTGGAAAATGTGATCTTTGCTCTGGATGCAGTTATGATTTAGAGAGGGAGAAAATAAGGCATAATAACCTTAGAAAAACAAAGCCATTTAACACAACATCTTACATCATTGCTTAATTGTTTCACAAGTGTTGTCATTCTAATCACACGCCAAGCTTAAGCTCAAAGACCATGTAGGCTACTACTTTTTCATTTTCCCACTGTCTAGCTGTAAGGCATGGTCTAGTTGCTTTACTACTGTAAACTTCTACTTTCTCACCTATAAATGAAGAAAGTACCCAACTGATAGGGTTGTTGTGAGGAGTAAATTAGCAAGGACCACGAAGCACTAAGCATAGGACCCGCAGTCAGTATACCCCCAATAATGACTGATTCTCCCTGCTGCTAGATGCAGGGGCCTTGGGGCCTAACAATAGAAGTGGAACATTACCAGTCAGGTTGAAGAGTGGAAAACCAAGATTGAGAGTAGACACCTTCTTGAAGGCCCTTGACCAACTTTCATAAGGCAGTGGATTAACTGTTGATAAAGATGGAGCCAGTACGAAGGTAAGAGGTTGTTTTAATGATCCAAGTAGAAGGTGGGACCAAAATTGGCAGGGAAGGTAAAAAGGAGACATTGTAGAAAGTCAATAGGAAGTTGATGATGCTGTTAGTGAAGAGTTTTGAGTATCTTCTCTAAGGGTACAACATTTTTATCCCTCCCAGTTACCTGGACAAAGCCAAATCCCAGGTGAGTACAACTGAGAGGTCGGGGCTCTCTGCTTCCACCTAGCTCTACTCATAAGACAGAAGCTTTACCTGGAGTGTTGCCTGCAGAGAATACTGGGTTCGCATTGTCCTCACCCCTGCTTGTGCATAGAGCAGAGATTCTGCACCAGGAAAGCCAAGCCAATAAGAACAGAGACTCTGCCAAGATGTGTTCAAAAGCAGAGCTGTCATTCAGAAGTGCACCCTTGCCCCCACTCCCAACTCTGAGGCCAAGGCTCAGATTTCCTTCCCGGGAAACTATCAAATGGAGAGATCTGAAGCTTTCCTGCAAGGGGCTAACTTTATCTGAAACAGTGTTTGAGGAAGTTCAAGCCTAGGTGCACTGAAAGCAATTAAGGAGAGGCTGGTAGCTTCCAGAAAGATGCAGATAAAACCATAAGCCAGCTAATTTACCAGACAGTACTTGGAAAGGAAACAACAAAGAGTCTGCCTAGGAGCAGACTAAATCTCAACCACCGACCTCAGAAACCACCCCTCTAAAGGAGGACAGTTTAATTGGATTGATTGGATAATGATGGAGCAATTTACACCCCTAGGTCATGTCAAGAAAAAAATAGAGCAATCCACTGGCAATTGTGGGGCCTAAAATGTGGGTGTGATCAGGGAAAGATACAGAGAGAGCCCTAAAAATGAAAACAAAACAAAACTAGTCATCCCCCTATGGCAGTGCAAAAGACCAGGGCTGAAAAGACCAGGGCTGAGCTCTCTGAACTGTCTGACCTGCCCTGGGGGAAATAGCCAACCGGTCACTAAACAAAAATGAGCAAAAAATAATAGCAAGCCCAGGAGAGGGGCAAATGCAGAATAACAATAATCTATTATCTGAAGTGTCCAGTGACCAACAAAGAGTTATGAGAGAGGTAAAGAAATAGGAAAGTCTGACCCACAGACAGGGAAAAAGCAGGTAGTAGAAATGTAAGAAGGACCAGATGTTGAATTAGACAAAGACCTGTGAGTAGTCATCATAAATATATTCAAAGAACTAAAGGAAACTATGACCCGAGAAGTAAAGAAATGTGTGATGCCAATGGCACATGAAAGAGACACAAGAGAAACTATAAACAGCCAAATGGAAATTCTGGAGTTGAAAAATATAATAGTTGAAACGCAGGTTTATTAAAGGAGTTCAGTAGTAGATTTGAATTCACAGAAGAAACAAGAAATCGTGAAGATTGCCCAATAGAGAATATGCAATTTGAAGAACTGAGAGGAAATAAGAATGAAGAAAAATGAACAGTCTCAGATTACAAAGGCTGCAGGTCAAACTTGAAGTTCCTCCTATTTCTCCACTAGGAAATAGCATATACTCCCTAATCAAGGATCAAAGCAACACCGACAGTGTGGGGTAGAGGGAAATCGTGCCTCAGTTGATAGTAACAATAAGAACACAGCAATAGTTCTGTGGTATTTCCACCCAAAGTGCATAACCCGGGGCCTCCTTGGTGGTGCAATGGGTTAAGTCTCAGCACTATGACGTTATTGGCAGCCACTGCAGCACAAGTTCGATCCCTGGCCAGGGAGCTGACCCACATGGTGCAGCAGACCTCTCTTGTCTCACCTGCTGCTCCCTTCAGCAGTGCATTTCAGTAGATCCACCTGTTCTGCTCCCCACTCTGTCTCTGGGGCATTGCCTCTTGAATCAGCTTGAATCAAGTTGATTGCAGATTTCAAGCACACCTCACGCCCAACAGCCTCAACTCACCGTTACCATACACTGGATTTTCTTTCCACTTCTATCAGGCTGGTCATGAGAATGTACATTATTTTCTACCCCCTTCTGCCCAGGACACCTCCCATACCTCTGGCCTATGCCCCAGCTCTTATATAAATAAATAAATAAATAAATAAATAAATAAATAAATAAACAACAGCAAAAGAAAAAACAAAGTGTATAACCTGAACCTATGTGTGAGGAAACATAAAACCCAAATTGAAAAGTATTCTATGAACTAATTTGTCCATGATCTTCAACGGTATCAAGGTTGATATAGTAACAGGAAGAGTTTTTCCAAACTGAAGGAGACTGGAGAGCCTGGACAACTAAATGCAATGTGTGATTCTGAACTGAATGGTTTTGCTGGAATCACTGACATAACTTGAATAAGGGTTAATTACTAGTAACTATCAACGTCAGTTTCCTGATCTTAGTAGTTTAATTTGGGTATAGAGAAAAATTAATTGGAAAATTTTACCGACAAAGATCAACAATTGTGTCAACTTGTCTCCAAGATGGCTGGACACTTCAGATTCCTTCTGCCCCCTGCACACAAGCTAGAGCTGCCATCCAGGCCTCTAACCCCTTGATGTGATCTGGCTTAGGATTGTTTTGAGCAACAGAATATGACTGAAGTCGCCCTGTGTGGCTTCCGAGGCTAGCTCCTAAGAAGCCTTGCAGTTTCTGCTTGTGTCTCTTAGAGTGCTTGCTCTGAAGGAAACCATCTGCTGTGTGAGAAGTCTGAGTGCCCTGAAGCCACCATTCTGTGAGGAAGCCCAAGCTAGCCACATGGAGAGATTGGGTAGAAACAGATGCTCTCTGACTCCTACCATATAAGGCCCCCCAAGTAAGTCCTCAGTGTGCCCAGCAGACCCCAGAACCATGAAAGATAGTAATAAATTGTTGTTTTAACCACTGTGCTTTGGGAGTGTTTGTTACACATTTATGTGTAATAAGAACAGCAGTTATACTGAATGGTAAAGGGACTATGGATATGTGGCAGCTTCCTATTTTTCCTTTATTAAACTTTTTGCATTCAATATTTATTAAATTTATGGTTAGAGAAATCACTTGTTTTCATCCCAGGACTTTGAGTTAAGAGTAGCATTGCTCAGCATATCCTTCCCAAGCTATGGTTATATCCACCAGACAGAATAAATTATTCACCAGAATACCCAAAGGATCCAACACAATGACTGGATGTAGTAGATGATTAATAAATATTTGCTGAATAATTGATGTATGGGAGAGCTTAAACTTTCACAGGGTGAAAGGATGTTTATTTATTCATTCATTTACTTACCTAGAGAGATTTAATTTATTCTGGTATTATACTTTTCCCCAACCCATTCTATGCTCTCTTTAAAGGATCCTCTTAAAGCACCTTAGGGATTCCAGAAAAGGAGACCATGTGTTAAAGCTGTTATTTATTGCTTTCTTTCCCTACATTTATCTCTCCATGTGATTTTCTCCTCTACTTCCTTTTGTGACTACTCCACTTTAACTATGTGAATATTTTGTCACTATCTCCCTAACTTTGTACATATGTAGACAAAGTTAGCATGAAAAAATGAAATTACAAACCAAATTCTTTTGTGAAAAAAACTTAGATGAAATATCAATAACTTCAATCAATCAATATATAAAAAGAATAATACTCATGATCAAGCAGGATTAATTTCAAGACTGCAATGATAATATAACATTAGAAAATTTGCTAATATTAATGACGAGTGCTTCGTAATCCAAAGGAAAAAAATATGACCATCTTGCTTAAAATAACTCTTAGTAAACTGGATCTTAGAAGTACTTAACACAATTAAGATTTTTATTAAATGAACACATTGAATACAGTTAGGGGATAAAACATTAAATAAAGAGGGGCCTCCCTGGTGGCGCAGTGGTTAAGCACTAGGCTATGGAACCGTCCGCAGTGGTGAGGCAAATTTGACGCCCAGCCAGGGAGATTCCCACATGGCGCTGCAGACCACTCCTGCCTCGCCCACTGCTCCTCTCAGCAGTGTACTTCGGTCTATCTGCTCCCCACTCTGTCTCTGGTGAATCCTCTCACCACCCCATACCTCTGGCCTACACCCCAGCTTGCATGCATAAATAAAAATATCTTTAAAAAAGAAAAAAAAACCATGCGGTATATGAATCTCAAAGCATTACCAGCCTCTTATTTTGCAGTAGTTCTTTGATCTCACAACTGGGAATTAACCCAAAGGAAATATTCCAAATGAAAAAATTTTCATAATGTTCACTGCAGTGTTATTTTTAGTAGCAAAATCTCTTAACCTTAATGACCAACAATAGAGGCATAGTTAGGAAAATTTCTTCATATTAACTTGATGGAAAATTATACCTATTAATGTTTCATTCACTATCCAAAGTGTGCCAATAATAAATAAATAAATAAATACACACACACACACACACACACTAAATTAATTCAAAGACAATATAGTAATATCGAACACTTTATATGAAGTAAAGTTTTTTGTAAAATGTGTGACGAGGTTTCTCAACCTCGGTATTACTGGCACTTTCGGTTAGATAATTTTTTGTCGGGGTGGAGGGTGGATGAGGCTTGTCCTCTGCACTGCAGCGTACCTGACCTTGAGCAGTGAGCCCATAACACACTCCCCTGCTTAGTTTTAGCCACCAACAATGTCTCCAAACTTTGCCAAATGTCCTCTAAGGGGCAAATCTGCCTTTAGACTAATATAAGATGTATTCAACATATAACACAGTAGTTCATGTGTACTTTACTATTTAAAAATGCAAATAAAGGGAGCCTCCCTCTTGGCACAGGGATTAAAGTCCCAGGACTATCAAGCTATCAACAGCCACTGCAGCATGAGTTCGATCCCCCGCCAGGGAGCGTCCCACATGGCGCAGCAGACCTCTCCTATCTTGCCCACTGCTCCCCTCAGCGGTGTATTTCCATAGATCTGCCTGTTCTGCTCCCCATTCTGTCTCTGGTGACTCTCTCAGCCCCCCACCCCATACCTCTGGTCTATATCCCAGTTCTTGTGTGCATAAATAAATAAAAATCTTAAAAAGATGCAAATAAATCAGAGAAAAAACAATGAGGAAATCCTGTAATTGTTGATGGAATTCTGCTTGTAATTTCTTTTTTCAGATTATCTCATTGTTTTAGGATAAGTGTAGCATATCATTAAGGTGTGATTTCTAAACAGGGCTGGGAAGAGCTCTCAGCCTGGGGGTACTAGTCATGTTCTTGGCAGCATCAATTCCCCTTGGGGGCTGATGCGTGGTCTTAATTTCCTTTATATCTCCTTTATTGTCATCAGACTCTTACTTTCTGTCCTGCAGTAGCCATGCTCTCTTTCCTTACTTTATTTTGGCTGCATCTTCCAAATGCTGGCCATATTCCCCAAGTTTTGGGGTCCAAACTGATCAGACATGGTGGCCTAAAACAGAACTGACTCCTGTTACTTGACCCAACCAGTCTATTTATTGAACTGTGTTGCTCAGGACTGAAAAGTCATTCTCATTCAAAAAGGAGAGGAAGATGCATGTCTCCTGCCAAATGAAAATGCTGAGTGAGGCAGTGTGAATGACAGAAGCACCTGTCCCTCTGCGTCTGCCCTGTAATTAAGGTGACCATTCGTCCCTGTATTCCTGAGGAGGTCCTGGTTTCTGGTTGTTGTCTCAGAATAATTATTCAAAGACCCTCTTTCATTCTCCTAAGTGCCCTGGTTTGGGGGAGAACTCAGAAGGTCACTGTACTTATGACCCACCACAGCATGTAGCATCTGGGTGCAGCATAAGACATACTAAGAGTGGGGGCAGGGAGACCAGGACTCCAGACCCAATTCACAAGTGACTCAATGGGCTTAAACAACTCATTTCCCCTCTTGGATTCTCAGTATTCCTGTCTGTAAAATAGATATGATTCTTGCTCTGTTCTGTCACAGGCTTGAGGTGATAGCATTTTGATAAGCTTTGCACTACTAAATAGATGAGAGTTCTTTTCATGATGATGGTATAGACCAAGAGCCCATTCTATCATCCTGCGGAAGGAAGTCCAGGGAATGACATCAATAACCAGTCAAATACCTGACTAGGTGTTTTCTCCTTTATGCAGATGAAGAGAATCCATTTCAGAATAGGAACTGCTATAGGTAAGAGAAGATAACATTATCCACATGTCACATTTTAAAGTACCATACCCTTTCTGGATTCCCCCTTCCTTCTTCTGTTTCCTACCCCAGTAATAGTTCCCATGTAATCCATCCCAAAGGGACATGGCTGATCTTTCTGGATACTAATAAACAAAGAACTTAATGATCACAATTCTTGGGGAAGATGCACATTCTTGGCCACCGGGTCTGATGTCTCTTAAGATACTTATTCTTTGGTGACTAAGAAAAATCCCAATGCTGCTTGCTAAAAACTCAGTGATCTGATTGCACAGGATTTCCTGATAGAATTGTTTTTGAACACAGAATCCTATCTTTACCTTTTCACCCATATGCAATGCCCACAGAAATAATCGCTAAGGAAGTATGACTTCCTTCAATGACATGACGTGTTTTTCTGGACAGTTCCACTAAGACCTAGTACCCACTAGACTCCACTACTGAAATTGCATTTCTCAGAAAGCATGTCCATCCTTAAGCAATTTGAGATGACATAAAACAGAAGAGAACGTAACCTTGTACCATTTTTAGACAAGGTGGAGGGGGTAGGAGGAGGGACTAATAGCTCCTCCCTTCCAGGATTACTTTTTTAAAATCTAAATCTCTCTACTTCCAGCCAAAGGGTTTCATATTTTTTCTGGAACTCCCACAGGAAGAACTCTTTGACCCCCAAACCAGGCCTCTGATCTGCTAAAGGACTTTATATAATCCACTCTCAAGACAAGAGCTAGGTAAAGAATGCCATAATTTTCTTGTAGTGAAATCTTATTTTTGAATGTTAACACTAAATATTGCCACTCAGTGAAAAATCATGACAAATGGCTCAGGTGAAGTGAGACAGAAGTGCATAACCGCTTGAGTAATTTTAAAGGTTTTATACCCTCACAATTACTAAGTGCCTACTGAGTGTCAGAAACTTTGCCAGTTCCTGACAGAACAAAGGTAACTGATTTGTTGTCCCTCAAAGGCAAGTCTAACCTGGTCACCCGACTGGTGTTTCTCAAGAGGTTGTTCATCTTGGCATTTGGGGCAAGACAAATATTTTTGGTGTTCAGGTGTGCCATCCTGTGCTTTGAAGGGCATTTAGCGTTCTGGTCTTTTGCTCTCAGTTTGCAAGAACTGCTGTAACTAAACGGTGGCTCAAACATCAGAAATTTATGTCCTACAGTTCTGGAGTCTGGAAGTCTATGACAGGTGTTATCAGGTTTGGTTTCCCTTGTGGCCTCTCTCCTTGGCTTGCAGACAGCCATTGCTGTGTGTGTACCCCCTGTTTTTCTGCCTCAACTTATGAGGGTGGTGTGATATCAAAGGAGGGCCCCAAGTGACTTTCTTACTCATGACCTTACTTAACATTAACCACCACCTTAAAGGCCCTCTTTCCAAATGTCACACGAAGGTTAGGACTTCAGCATAGGAAACTGGGAGGGAAGATACAGATGAGTTTGTATCACATACACACTAACTGCTGATAGCACCAACCACAGACACCAAAAAACACTCCTACATGTTCTTGAATGTTTCCTGGAACTCTAAAGGGAGTCCCCATTCTGATGTCCTGCAGTATTGAGAATTTTCACATCTCCTTTAGTAATGTGGTTTCTGATATCTGTCTGCCTGCCAATTTTGGCTATCATTTTCTGATGACAGGTGAGATGGTTTTCTGAGAAAGGAGCTTTCTTAATGGATTCATGGAAATCCAATGTATTGCTTGTATCACTGATTAAGTTGATAATAATAAACTCATTTCCATATATTGCTAGGTAGCCCTAAATCAATATACCATTAAGCACAGGCAGACAGACTTAAAGTTCTTATTTATAGATTGCCTGCTGAGATAGAATACTTATGTGTATTGGTGGGGGTGGCAAACATCATAAAATTCAATAGCATTCCATTCTGAGAGCTAAAGTAAAAAGGACTTAATGAGAAATCTGGAGGCGGGGTGGTGGGGAGAGTCTCCAGAGAACTAAAAGGTGAGTTCTAGATAGAAGGCCAAACACGACCTCCAGTCGAGTTGTGGTTATGATATTAAACACATTAACATGAATAACTGATATTCATATTAGTACTAGCCCCTGGTATGGAGTAGAGTGCCAAGCACGGTAATACAAACACACCATATACGTTATCATTTAATATAATATTGTAGAAAGGCAATTCAAATACAAAAGTATTTCCCAATAACAATGATCATCTATCTAATTTCTGAATCTTCCTCGACTCGCCCCACCTCCACCCCACGTACAGGTTTCTTGATCCAACCTGGATACAGGATAAATGTCTGAGAAACTGGTGGGCTGACCTCAGAAAGTGATCATGGGAATGCTGAGTGGTATTCAAGAGTGATTTAGAAGGCAAGGGCAAGAGAATTTGGTGGCTGGTTGTCGCAGTAAGGGAAAGGAATAGTCAGAGCTGGTGTGGTTTGGCAGTCAGTGCAGTAGGGAATGCAGGAGAGGGAATGAGCTGGTGGATCAGACGTCTGTAAGATCAGTCCTGGCAGGAAAAGATTTTGTTGAGAGTGTTCACTCCCTGTACCTCCCAGAGGCTTTGCAATTATCCTCAAGCTCTTTGCTTCAGTTTCCTCAAAAGGTGAAACTTTGAAATACGAGTCCCTACATTGCACTAGCGGGTGGAGAGGATAAGGTGAGAGAGCATATGTCACAGTGTCTGGGTCATGACCTTTTACAGCTGACCAAACACTGTTCTTCATCTTCTTTCCTCCTTCCAGCTCGCGGGGTGTTTGGGAATGTCAGCAGCTAAGGGAGGGCGCAAGAGACGAAGGACAAAATGCAGAGATTGCATCAGGTCACACCGGGTAAGTGGCCACGAAGGGCAGCTCAGTCTGAAATTGGAGAGCAGGTGCAGAGTTGGAGGTGAGGGCTGGTGTCAGAAGGAACAGTGGAAAGATGTCCCAGAGGGACTTTGCCCTTTGGCAGCCTTGACCTGCCCCAGCAAAGTCTCTCCGGGACATCTTTCCACAAGACTGAGATGTGCTTTGGTGTAGCCAGACAAGGGAAGCGACATTGCTCTGCTTCATGATGTAACCTCACACTTCCAATTTCCAAACGGGGTCCTCCTTTTCTAGGTTCCTGAGACCAGCTTTATACATTTCTACAACTCCAGAGCTCTGAAAATTAGAACTGGCCCCGAGAAGTGGAATTCTCCTCCACAGCAAGGAATGAGGCCGACCTAACCCTGACCTTAGTCTTCTGGAGGAAGAGCTGCTTGCAGTAGGTGGGTATCGAGATAAGAACATGACCCAGGAGCGTTCTGGAGAGAGGTATTTGGCACTTGGGACAATAGTCTCTCTCTTTTTAGGGTAATTAATTCCAAGTGTTTCTCTGTGGAGAGTATCCATTCTCATACCCTCTATGGCACCAGGCTTATTCTTGTTCAACCTAACCGGTGCAGATTTCACTTTAGGTTTGCATCAGGGTTCTTTGAGATAGTGCAGGGTTGGGCGGTGCTGCAGCATTTTGCAGTAATCTCACCAAACAGCTGCCTCTGGAGCCACCTGCTGACACTTTTCAGAATCTTGAGTATATATTATGATTGAGGAAAGAGCCGCCCCAAGATGATACAAGAAAGGCTTGATTTGATGTGGTGCCGAAACAAATCACCCTGGACATTTCTTTCTTCTCCCAACCCCACACCGACCGTCACACCTGCCCTCAAAAAGGATGCTGCAGTCTCCTTGGTATCTATTTCAGTACAGGCAACCCTCTGCCCTGGGCAAGGGTAGGGTACAGGGGGATAATCCTATTCTTGGCTTCTTCTAAGTCTGGACAGACGAACAAATTGACATGAGAGAGATTACTAGGAGAAAAGACCAATGTTTAGTAATATGTGTGGAGAATTTACTGTGATTGTAATTCTGAAGAATAATAGAGTAGACCTGGAATATTTATTCTGTATTTGGAAACCTGGGACATCAAGGACACAGGGGACTTCATGTGACAGACCAGAAGGAGTAACCTCGTTCTTACCCTGAGAGTAAAGATGAGTTTCTCAGGATATGTTCACTGCTAAAACTACAACAGGGTGAAATCCCCAAACGACATTTTTCCAGATCCTAAAATGAGGAACAGTGATTGTTTTTCCAAGTGGGAAAGGAGCAAGAGCTTATAATGAGAAGATTTATTCTTTGATTAGGAAAGGGCAAAGGACATAGGCTGGGATGGAAGCTTCTCCTCAGCTTCAAGAGATTTCATCCTTTTTAGCTCAAAGTACTCTGCATGCCAAAATGGTCTCAAGGACACCAGTTCTAAGAATCTTAGGGTGGTCTGATTTGGACATCATCAGATAAATGGTTTTCGTGTTTCTGATATCTTTGGTGCTCTGTGTCAGCCCCTAATCTTCCCCCTAAGCCACAGCTCTACTCTGTCTCCATCCTGGGGTGCTGAGCAGGTGCAAAGGCACTGAAACAGTGACTGTTTCGCTAACAGTTTCTCTGTATATATCCCCAGGCCAGTAATGCAGGAGAAAGGGGGAGAAAGGTCAGTGAGGAGAAGAAAAGAAACCAGAGATCTATTGATCTATTGACACAGTAGTGTGGCACTACTAGTAAAAATAATCCCCAGGACTCTGAAAATGTGTGTCACCACATCCCAGTTGTGGAGGCTTAGGGAAGCTCAATTTCTTGGTAAAGGGCCACAAATTTGTCTGTGAAGGAAAGAATTTGTGAATATCACGCTGCATTCCCCCCCCCCCCACCATGGCTTTGCACCACCTGCCGATTTGATGCCATCATTTCAACTTTTAAAATGCAAATATCCCTGCAAAGGATAAAGCCTGAGACAACTTGGTGTGAGCTATTCTGATCATGGTCAGATCAGTACTGTGTTGGTCAATTCGAGTAGCAACATAGGCTGGGGGCAGAGCAGCAGAAATTTAATTTCTCACAGTTGTAGAGGCTGGAAGTCTGAGATCAGGTGCTGAGATGGGGTTCAGGTGAGGGCTCTCGGCGTGCAGACATCTGCCTTCTGTGTGCTCATATGTTGGAGAGAAAGAGCAAGTTCTTTGGTGTTCCTTCTTATTAGGGTCCTAATCCCATCATTAGGGACCCATTCTCATGACCTCATAACTACCTTTCAAAGGTCCCATGGCAAAATACCATGAGATTGTGGTTTAGGGTTTCAACATACAACTTTGGGGGAGACGCAATTTCTTTTTTTTTTTAGAGATGTATTTATTTATGCATATAGGCTGAGGTGTAGGCCAGAGGTGTGAGGTGGTGAGAGGATTCACCAGAGACAGAGCAGGGAGCAGAACAGGAGGAACTACTGAAGTACACTGCTGAGGGGAGCAGCAGACAAGGTAGGAGAGGTCTGCTGTGCCATTTGGGAAGCTCCCTGGCCGGGGATCGAACTCTTGCTGCTGTGGCTGCGGATAGCTTCATAGGCTGCGACTTAACCCGTTGCGCCACCAGGGAGGCCCCAATTTATTTCTTTTTCTTCTTTCTTTTTTTGATTTCTTTTTTCTTCATCACTGTTCATTTGTGGACGATGTGTGATTTTTCTCCTAGGTGTGAGGAGATACAATTTAGTTTATAGCAAGCACTATGTCCATTTTGGACTCTGGAGAATTCCTGGGCAGGGGGAAAGAGGGCAAACAGTTGCTTCGCCCTGATGGTGGCAGTGATTACGGCGGTGCGCAAGCAGCAGCAGTTGGGCACTTTTTACCATCTGCGGCAAGTTGGAGGCTGCAGGCAGAGGGTCTGGCTGTTAGGTTGGAGGGTACCCCTATTCTAATAATAACAACTTTGACAGGTCGTTGTCCCAGTTTCTAAGAGGGAGCCTGTAAATACTTAGAATTTCCCAAGTGAAAGAAGTATCTTTGCTATTCATGGACTTGGACTCCCAAGACGCGCGATGGGAAAGAAAGAAATGATGGAGGAGGAGGGGAAGAAAAGGACAAATCCCTGATTCTGCTCCCCTACCCCTTGCATCAGTACTTACCCCTCAGCTGTTAGGTTATTATATGTCAAGAATGTGTTGATGGATTGTCTAGTCCATAAAGAGAGATTTTTAATTGGGAGTACCTGAGTCTTATGCCTCTCCCATCCTTGTCTGGGCTTCAGAGTGGGTCTGAAAGGCCTTTAATATTAGATACAAAATTTTGTGAGTCTGTGTATTTTATGCTCTGAAGAGAGTGTTCTGTCAACCAGGGTGCTGAAAGGGATCAGATGGTACTCAAAGACGCTGAGGAATTACCCGGGTCACCCTTATTCCATACAAAGGAGAAACTAAAGTCAATTTACTGTACTCTTTACAGTGGTGTGGACAGGATCGGGCACCCAGGATGTAGCAATATTGCAAAACTATTCTGCCTGTAGGCCTGATGTGGAAAGGGCAGAGAGTCACTAGCAGCACCCAGTGAACTGCTGCTGGGGAGAGGGGACACCCAGTCAGAGGTGACACCCAGTCAGAGGTGGACACCCAGTCAGAGGTGCAACCATAGGTAGAGGTGCAACCATAGGTAGAGACACAGGCTCTGCCCAGTCACAGATAGCTGATGGGGTGACAGCAAATGGGTATACCCCCCTCATCTCCAGCCAGTGCCTTTCAGTAGTCAAAAAAAACCCCAAGGAACAGAGCCAGACTAGTGTAATCTACAAAGGGGAGACACCCAGTCAGAGGGGACACCCAGTCAGAGGTGCAACCATAGGTAGAGGTGCAACCATAGGTAGAGACACAGGCTCTGCCCAGTCACAGATAGCTGATGGGGTGACAGCAAATGGGTATACCCCCCTCATCTCCAGCCAGTGCCTTTCAGTAGTCAAAAAAAACCCCAAGGAACAGAGCCAGACTAGTGTAATCTACAAAGGCCAACCTCAATCTTTAAAGATCATTGCCTTGGGCACAGAAAAGATGAGAAAATAGATTTGGAACTGCCCTGCAGTTGCTGCTGCTGCAGGGTGCAACTAGGTTAGACTGCCAAGCCTGAAACCTCACCTGCTGGATTTGACGGCCAACCCCGGAGCCTCAGCAGCTGGGGCTAACTGCTGCCCTCGTGCCAGCTACAGGGTGAGAGGTCCCTGGCATACCAGGTGCCAGGGCTCAGCATGTAGCCTACAGGCTAGCCCCCAGAGCTCTGATAGCATCTGCAACACAGCAGACCCCAGTCCAAGCTGGTGGGCTTTGACAGAGGCCAAGGCCCCTGAACCCTGACCCCTAAGGCTCCTGGTTGAATGTCTGGTACTGCTGAAGGTGGTACCTTCCAAGAATCCCCTGAGCACTCAACGAGACTGTCCAACCTCAGCATTGGTGGGTCTAAACAGCCAGTCAGGGTGAATATCACACTGAAATTATAAATGGACCAATCAGGTTCAAGCTCTTACTGGTGCCATTCAAGATTTTTGAGGACATTCAGGATGTAAATGGACCATTTACAATGGAGCTTGACCAGCACCAATCAAACAGCTGAAATTGTAAATGGATCAATCAGGATTGAAAAGTGTGGACCCTGAAGGGCATATACACCATAGCAGTAGCCAGTTTGAGGGATGGCTTCAGATCAAATAGCTTTGTTGGGGGAGAAAGGACGGCCTGAACAAACTCCGCAGAAAGGCTTTTACGGACCCCACCCCCACCTCAGACAAGAGAGATCCAAGACACCTAAAACTACAAATCCCATAATGCCATTATCACCAAAGGAAGATGCTGGGAACTGAGAGTGGAGTTAAGCAGCCATGTTTGGTATATAACCAGACTTGTGGGCTTTGGGGCTCTCTTGGCTGTTTGCCAGATTTTGGTGTGCCATTGGAATTCTAGCTCAGCAGAAGGGTAGGACGCATTGACCAATTTGTTCTTTTTTTTTTCCTTGAGTTGTTTTTTATTTCCCCTTCTTTTGCAAATAAACCCTTTATTAATTTTATTGTGTGTGCCTGCAATTGAGTCTTATTATAAGTTCCTTTTAAGAGCACAGGTGAGGACCCACAGTCAGGCACCCCATTTTATATGGGGGCTGCCCTGTAACAGCTTCAGATCAGATTCATAGGAACTTCCAGAAAGACCTTTGCGGACAGGTTAATAGGGGAGAGTCATTGGAATAGAGACCTCATAGACCTGACTGCTCACCTGCCTGTAGCCCTACCTCTGACATTACCTGCAGAGAACATCATTGGCCTGTGCCTGCTGTCTCTAAAAGAGCTATTTACTGTTGGTTTATGCCCAGCATCTCTAAGAGCTGTTTGTCATTGGTACAGCTGCATTTCTTAGAGTTACTACACTGGTATCTGTTTTCTGGCACTGTCATCTGCTGATTGGCGCTGATCAGCACTACTGACCTGTGACTGGCCACCTCTGAGAGCTGTCCACTGCTTCTGATGTCTGGCACTGCCTGGTACTATTGCTATTCCATCTAGCACCATCTGGCCCAGTGTCCAGTGCTGTCCACCCAGCTTGGGACTGCTGCCGTTGGCTGCTGCAGGGTCACCTTTACAGTCCCACTTCTGATCACCCTCGGCTGCCACCAGGAGCTGGATCCTGGTCCACACTAACCAGTATGTTACCAGCTCCAGACTTTCATTGAAGGAACGGTGCCATTTTGTATGAGCATCCTTTATTTTAGACTACTGTATAATGCACAGTATCTGGGTTAAGACAACCAGCCATTTGTGGCCTTAGAGTCTCTTTCCATTTTCCCAACCTTCTCTTTGTTATAAACCCCTTTATTGTACCATATACCTGAATGGTATCTTGCAATTGTGAGCTCACAGCTGATAACTGAAACAGTGACCTGTTTCCCCCCTTCCCAACCTTGGCACTGTTTGAGAACAATCTTTGTAACAAATGGAAAATAGCCAACATAAAGGTACAGGAGCTGACTCCAGACAAAGGTGGTAACATAGGAGACTCTTGAATTTCCTTTCTGCCATGCACACACTGAATATACAACTACATATGGAGCAATTCTTTGTAAGAGAAAACTAGTAGCTAGCAGAGTGATTCACATATACTAGAAAAATGAGAAAATACCCATATCAAAAAGGGTAGGAAAGTTGAGACACATTCTGGTCTGTGCCACTTCTGACACACGACATTACATTCAGGAGGGACCCCACCAACTCCCAGATTCTCCCTGAGAAGTGAAGGATTTGGACCACATATCTAGAGTTTCAACTGTGGTGGCAGGGGGGGCAGTGGTCGCAGTGAGAAGACATGCCTAAGACGACGCACAAGAGCCCAGAGAAAGAGCTTAAAGATTCGTGGGGGGCTGGAGGTTTCAGTTGCCTGCCTTCCTCCCTTCTGGCCTCCCATGCTCCCTTGCCAGACCTGTGCTGCCTCCTTGCATGCCAGTCTCCCTTCCTGTTGTGCCTGTGTACCTGGTTCCCTGAGAGAGAACTGAAACCTATAAAATTTATTGAGGTCTCTGGGACACTCTTTATCCATTTGCTGGAATCCAGTGAACATGCCTGGGCTTGCTGGCGCTAGAGATAGTCTCCTAAATAAAAGGTGTTGGGAGAACTGATGTCAACCTGCAAAAGAATGAAGCAAACCCATATCCCACACATCCCAGTAGCCAACTCTTTATTTGATCTATTTAATCTATTTTTCTAGAGAAGATGGTGTCCTAGCATGAGAGTTCAGAAATTCTGCTGAAGGAAACCACAGACTACTGAAACATAGACCTGAAACTGTTACCGGAACCAAGCTGCCTTAGCAGTGGGAGCCTGCAGGAGCGGTGGAGCCTCTTATCCGCTGCTCCAGAGTCAGTTATGGCAGTTGCTCCTGCCCAGTAACTGCCGTTTTGAATGGACCGATCAGGTGCTAGGAGCTGATGGGTTGGTCCAATCAGCTCTAGGATTGAAAATGGTCCAGTCAGACTTGTGGATGGTACTCTGGGAGAGGATATAAGCCAGGATTGGAGGGACCTAAAGGGGGGGAAAAGATTAAACCAGAAAGGGGAGAAAAAGAGAAGAGAAGAAAAAGAGAGGACGCCGGCCCCAGAGAGAAGAGGAGGCCCCCGAAGAGAAGAACAGGAGAAAACACGACGACACCAGCCCCCAGGAGAAGAAAGACGACGGTTCCAGACTCCGAAGAGAGAAGAGAGAAGTCCATTCCTGGCCTCCGAGGAAGAAAGAAGAAAAGAAGCACCAGCAGCCGCCCTCCGAGCAGGAAGAGAAGCCAGAGGACTCTGCAGAGACGGGGCCTCTGGTCCTGTCTCTGACACAGCCTGAAGGAGCCCCAGAGGCCCTGGGCCTGGTGTCTCAGAGGCCTGTTCATTGGTCTAACCCAGCACCTCACAAAGAGCTGCCGTCCCCGATGCGTTCGGGGGAGGTGGCTGCCACCTGAGGGTGCAGTAAGCTCTCTGTTTCCCCCGTTTGTACAATAAACCCCATGTTTGCTGTTGTTGTTCCTGTAGCCTGAAGTCTCCTGCAATTGTGCGGACGGGTGAGAAACCACAGGCAGTGACCTGTCCTCTCATCAGGCGTTGTCTTTTGTTGTATTTGGCCTTTCGGCCTTTTGGGGCTTTTTGGTGGCTCTTGCTGCAGAGCCTGGGCATTTGTGGCCCATTTTGCCTGATTTCAAAACTAAAAATTCCCAGAGGAAAACAAAGGGCATAACAAATATAAAGAAATGGGACTACAGCAAACTAAAAAGCTTCTATGCAGCAAAAGAAACCATTAAAAATTGAAGGGTCAATCTATGGAATGGGAGAAAATATTTGCAATGCATGTATCCAGTGGGGTTGAAATCCAGGAAATGCAAGGAACACAAGCCAATAGAAAAACAAAAGAAATCAAAAGCAAACAATCCAATTAAAAGTGAGCAAAGGACCTGAATAGGCATTTTTCCAAAGACAAACAAGTGGGCAAAAAAGTACATGAAAAGTTGCCCGATATCATTAATTATCAGAGAAATGCAAGTCAAAACCACATGACATAATCACCTTACTCCTGTGAGGACTGTCAAGAGGTAAGAGATAAATGCTGACGAGGACAGAAGGAAACCATTAGAGCCTATTGATGGAAATGTAAACTGGTGCAGTCACTATCGGAAATAGTATGGAAGTGAATGAGGGGATGAGGAATAGGCAGGCAGTGAGGATTAGGGTGCCCCAAACCCACTAATCAAACTAAATGAGGAGTCAAAATGTTGGCGCCAGGGCCTCCCTGGTGGCACAAGGGGTTAAGTCTCAGCCTATGACGCTATCCGCAGCCACTGCAGCACGAGTTCGATCCCAGGCCAGGGAGCTGACCCACATGGCGCAGCAGACCTCTCGGGTCTCGCCCGCTGCTCCCCTCAGCAGTGTACTTCAGTTGATCTGCCTGTTCTGCTCCCCACTCTGTCTCGGGTGAATCCTCTCACCACCCCACACCTCTGGCCTACACCCCAGCTTGTATTATCATAAATAAATAGAGCTTAACAAAAAAAAATGAAGGTTGGAGTCAGAGTGAATACTGAATGTTCAGAACACCAGCACGACGCAATGCAAAAGAACAACTGTTGTTATGAGAAGGCGGGCCAGGTCATCTGGGAGACTCAGTGGCCTCAGTAACCTGGGAGACCTCACAGGCCTGGACCAATCCGCAAGAGACACAACTCAGAGACACCCAGTGGCTGAACCCCCCCACTCCTTGCCCATTATCCCCACAGAAACACTTACTTCTTGCTCCCTCTGTGGCTACCCACTCAGGACCCCTCTCTCTCAGAGAGATTTCCTGTCCTTCTTAATCCGACAAAAAATCTCTTGCTTTTCTGCCTAACTCTGGTCTTGATTTCTTCACCGAGTCAAGAACTGAGAACCCTTTGGAGTCAGCTTCCCAAACCCCTCCAAGCCCGCTTCAGAAGTTCCTCAAAAAATGAAAAAGAGAGTTGATATATGATTCAGCAATTCCGCTTCTGGATATATATTCAAAGGAAACAAAATCAACATCTTGAGACATAGCTGCACTTCATGTTCACTGCAGCATGATTCACAATAGCTAAAGTGTGAAAACAACCTAAATGTTCACTGACAGATGAGGTCAGGGGTCAAAGAATTTGGTTACCTTTAAGGAGCTATCTCAGACTTTTGACCTCCAAAAAACCTGTGGATACTGCTTCCCGGAAGGATCTCTGGTCATCTTTCTGTGTCTGCTCACGTCTGTTATGGTGACAGTTGGGTGTTTATTCATCTGTCAGTCTCCCCATTTTTACTGGTTTGTTTAGGCAGCAGCGCTTAGTTTCAGAGGATGAATCACATCATCTAGTCAGGGCATATGATCAAGTTCTGGGACAGAGGGGAAACCTACCAGGGTTTTAAAATATATATTTCTCCTTGGCAAAAGAGAGATGTGAAAATAAAACCCTTTTTGTCTCCTTTTCTTCTTTCTCTGGATAAGGTAGTGTTAGGGTGTGGTGGAAGGAACTGGTGCATTCATATTGCAGACACAAAGTGAGAAACCTGGTGGGACATGTTAGCAAATTGCTGAAGATAATGGAGAAAAAGGGGGGAAATGGCCTGGGCTTGTGAAGACTAAGTTTCTCAGTTCAGCCCAGGACTGCCAGCCTTAGACATTTCTTAAATAATAAAGTCTTTATGGTTTATACCATTGGAAGGCAAGGAGTTTGTAGCATAAAGCTGTAAGCACTCCCAGAAGACCCATGTGAAGACAATTTCAACTGTTGTTCTCACTGACACTGATGCCTGGACACAGTTATAGCTGGAGAGAGAGGGGTCACTCCACCAGTGAGCGGTCAGCCCGCCAGAGGAGGCCAGGTCCGTCTATTCAAACTCCTGTTCGCACTGACTGTCCCAGAAATTCAACCACGGTGACACGAAATATTTGTCGAGTAAATGAGCGAATGGCATCAAACTGTTTCACAGGGAGCTAAATATACGCCTATCACAGCGGGCGAGGCAGGAGAGGTCTGCCGCACCATGTGGGATCCTCCCTGGCTGGGCGTGGAACTCGCGTCACCGCTGCCAACAGCTCCACAGCGCAGCGCTCAACCGCTGCGCCACCTGGGAAGCCCCAGGAATGAGACTCTTTTTTTTTTTTTTAAAGATTTATTTATTTATACATACAAGCTGGGGTACACACCAGAGGTGTGGGGCGGCGAGAGGGTTCACCAGAGACAGGGGGGGGGGGGCAGAACAGGCAGATCAGAAATACACTGCTGAGGGGAGCAGCGGGTGAGGCAGGAGAGGTCTGCCCCACCCCCAGGAATGAGACTCTTAATGGGCCAAACAAAAGATGGCACAGGGCAAGGAAATCCACCAGCGCGTTGGTTCTCGGCTGGGCTCCTAAGGGTTAAGATCAACGAGATCTGGCCACCCCCGATTCCTAGAGAGGCTCCGCAAAGCCCGCAGGGGATAACAGGATAACTTCCGCTGTCCGTCTTCCGGGTTTGAGAGTTTAGGACCCTGGGCTGGTGGGTCAGGAGGGGCGTGGGCGCCTTCCTCCGGGACAGCTGCGCCGGCAGGGGGTGCAGGGCCCCTTGTGTGTAGCCCCCAGACCTGTGAGTTCCTTTTCCGGGGAAAGGGAGCCTGGGGCTGCGGGCAGGAGGAGTGGCAGCCGCGTCGCCCAGGCTGCAGCGTCCCGGAGGGGGATCCCGCCGCTGCGAGGGGCGGAGGCCCGGGAGCTCCGCCACCCACCGCGCCTGTCTCGCCGGGGCTTGCCCTAAAGGATCTGATCCGCTGGAGACGTTCTGGTCCCCCGGGACTTCACCCTTCAGTGCACCCAGCCTGTGCTCCCTGAGAGCGCTGCTTAAAACTAAGCTGTAAGGGAACGAATTTCCTTTGGAAGGCGAATCCACAGCATGGGCCCATCCTACTCGCCCCTCTGCTCGAGGACAGCCCCTGCCCGCAGAGTGACATCTGAAGGACAGAGTCTAATACCATGTATGGCCTCGAGTTTGCTACCAGTTTTGCTGAGCTAGTGTTCTTGGGAACTCTTCTATCAAAATTAATAGTTTCTTAGCAAGGAAAATGGTGACACTTCACCCTGATTCTTGCTTCCTTTGTAAGGCCTGATGGACATCAGCAACTTAGCAAAGGTAGTATTGCATTTGAACAACGTCCTTTTTTTCTTTCTCTTTTTTTCCCTTTCCCTCCCCCCCAACTCAAACACGGGTATTTGTAATTTAGATTAGTTTACTCTTTTCCTGTAACACGTCCCTAATTGGTGAGGATACTTAGGGAATGTCAACTCTTTGGTAATGAGATCTAGGGAGGCAAATCCACTTTTTAAAATTTCAGTTCATACGTTACAGGATAAAGGTGCTTGCTGAGGATCATTGGCTGTTTGTAGTTGTGTCCAGCTCTACTTGCTTCTCTAGTTTACTAGAATGGGTAAGAGTGTGAAGTCTGTCCAAACAGGCTGAAGAATGAATCCTGCTCTACCACTTTCTGTGACTGTGGTAAAGTTTCTTAATATCTGAATTGCTCATCTGTAGCATGCTGGTCATTGTTCTCTCAATAGAGCTATTGTGAGAATGAAGTGAGAAATATGTGTGCACTATTTGATGTACTGCCTGGCACGTAATAAGCAATGAGAGGATGGAAAGTGTAAGCACACCATTATTCGTTTTCCATGTGCTTGCCTTAGTTAGCCGCCTTGTAGGTGCTCATTCCCCCCAGAATGAGGCTATTCCTTATATCCTGAAATGGATGCCAATCCATAAACAACCAGTGATAGATCACAGTTTTCAGTTGTGTAAAGTTTGTCAGGGATTATAGTTGACTCCAGAAGGTGAAAGTTTAGGTTGAAAGGGATATTGTGAATATGATAGACATAGGGAAAAGCAAGGAAAGAAATCCCTCATTATTCTCCTTGTTGTGTTTAGGAATTTTTGGCTATAATTATTCTAGCCCTGCTTTATCTTAATTTCTTGTTACTGATTATATAAGTCATAACTTTCTTTTGAAATCGGCTTCAAAGTTTTCATCCTCTGTCAAGGACCAAATTAGTCTTTCTAAACTAAGCAGGGTGCTTTCTTTTTAGTTGTTTCTTATACTTGAGTGTTAATTCCTTAAAGACTTATTGGTTGTTTTTTTTTTTTTTTAACTACTTGGCTTTTTCAATTAAAAAGCATTTCTAAGTCCAAGTTGGACAACGAGTGTCAGTAGTCATTATGTTTTTGAAACTTGATACTCAGACTTGTATGTGAAATTTCAGTTCTTTTTTATTATTTCCCTAGAGAACATAAATCTGGCTAACCCTTAATTCTGAACATTTGCATCTGACATCAGGTTTTCTAAGAGGATTTCTGAAAACCATGTTTCTTATTTTCAGTATGATCCACAAAACATTTTATGCCTATAATTGCTATGTTGCAGTGGTTAGAAAGGAAGGAAGAATAAATTTTTTAAAATGCCTCCAAACATAACCTGTTTCCTTCCACAGGATTTCTAACCCTTACCTGATTCATTGCGATGGAACAGGAGCAAAAACTGTCGCTCTCAGATTCAAATGGCTTCATGGAAAAGGAGAGTTTGAGAAGCCCGTTTACAGGTAAGAGGTCAAGAAGCCAAAGAGTCCTGATTATCTAGCTGCCTTCAGGTCTCTGAGGGTCTGTGTGCAAGATGATCTGAAACCTTTGAAAGTTACATGACGAGCTATAGAACAAGGCATTAGAACGAGACAGGCTGCTTTTCTTTTACAAGTTAAGCTAACTTTTACAGCCTCTGTTTTCTTATCTTTAAGAAAAGTAAATGTTTCACATATTTTTAAGGGTTATTGAGATACTATATGTAAAGCTACTGTTTTTAATAAATAGTAGTTATCATTTTCATTTCTGTATTTGCTCATATTTTAACTAAGGTAGTAGCAGTTTTCACTTCAGAATATGTCCCATTCAATTTCTCCCCTACACAGATCCCCTTTTTTTCTTGGAAGTGTTCTAGAATAAAGTTGAATAAACTTATTTTTAGGTTGATATCCTCCTTGGTAACTGTTCAAATACTTAGTATTGTTGCAACGTATAAAAAATTCACCAGCTTCTAATGAACACATAGAATAAAACTTTTTCATATAAAATAATTTATAAAGTTTTATCTTATTATTCCTTCTCTTATATTGCAATTCAAAATTTCCTTCTGGTAGAGATGGGGAATATATTTAGAATATTTGTTTATTCTTGCAGGAGATGAAAGTAAGAATAATTTGGAAACTGTTCAACATAATAACCTTAAGACAGATAAACTTAAAGAGGGAGCCTCACAGTGGTCTAAAAGAGAAGGCCCACAAAACTATAAGCTGGAGGATACAACAGAAATGCTATTGACAGGGTCCTGTGGAAATGAGATTTGGCATGATGATTCCTATGACAATGATGGAGAGTCAGAGAATCAGGGACATTCCATAGGAAAAAAGGAGGGAAAACCCAGTCACTGGGGATGTGACCCAGGTGAACACATCAGTGTCTCTGTCCAGCAGAAGTCGTCTGTCAGAGACAAACCCTTCAAATGTTCTGAATGTTGGAAAAGCTTTAATAATAGTTCTCATTTGCGTGCTCACCAGAGGACTCACTCAGGAGAAAAACCGTATAAGTGCTCTGAGTGTGGGAAATGCTTTAGTAACAGCTCACACCTGATTCAGCATCTGAGAACACACACAGGAGAGAAGCCCTACCAGTGTGGTGAATGTGGAAAAAACTTCAGCAATACCTCCCATCTCATTATCCATGAGAGAACTCATACGGGAGAGAAACCCTATAAATGTCCCGACTGTGGGAAGAGTTTCAGTAGCAGCTCTCACCTTATTCAGCATCACCGATCACATACAGGTGAAAAACCATATGAATGTCCAGTTTGTGGGAAATGCTTTAGCCACAGTTATGTCCTAATAGAACATCAGAGGACTCACACTGGAGAAAAACCTTATAAGTGCCCTGACTGTGGAAAGAGTTTTAGTCAGAGTTCTAGCCTGATTCGCCACCAGCGGACACACACAGGGGAGAAGCCCTACAAATGTCTGGAGTGTGGGAAAAGCTTTGGTTGTAATTCAACTCTAATAAAGCATCAGAGAATACATACAGGAGAAAAACCCTATCAGTGTACAGAATGTGGGAAACATTTCAGCCGAAGTTCAAATCTTGTTACACACCAGAAAACACACACAGAAGAGAAATCCTGTGAAAGTTCTGAATATGAAGGAAGTTGGAGTCACAACTGCAAGGTGACAGAAGAATGCAGAATCCAGCCAGGAGAGAAACCATATAAATGTTGTGAATGTGGAAAGAGTTTTGGCCTCAGCTCCCATCTCATTAGACATCAGAGAACACACACAGGAGAAAAACCTTACAGATGTTCTGAGTGTTGGAAGACCTTTAGTCAGAGTTCTACCCTGGTGATTCACCAAAGGACTCACACAGGAGAGAAACCTTATAAGTGTCCTGACTGTGGTGAGTGCTTCAGTCAAAGCTTTAACCTTATTAGGCACCGGAGGACCCATGTGGGGGAAAAACCTTACAAATGCACTGATTGTGAGAAATGCTTCAGCAGAAGTGCCTACCTCAGTCAGCATCAAAAAATTCACATGGAGAAGTCTTTTGAGTCTCGTGAAGTTAAAAGTTTTCCTCATGGATGGACTTGGAAAAACCACTCAGGGGAAATGACTCTCATCTCTTCATTTTCAGTCCCAAATTCATCTTCCTCTTGAGACTTTTTTTTTCCCCCTCTTCTTTCTTTATTGGACCATTACAGTTAAAGTTCTCTGATATGATGCTACCAAGTCTCTGATTTGTTTGCCAAAATATCTGGAAAAAGTCAACCTCCCAGTTTAGAGGATGGGAAGACCCAGGTCAGCAGGTTATTAGAGCTGTCCAGTGAGAGATACTGCCAAGGATGGAGAACAAGAAATTTTTTAAAGTTTAAGGTAAGATAGATTTCTAAAGAAGAAGGGAAATATGAAGGAAAATCCCATAAGGGTACCTGAGAGCTTGAAGCCAAGATTGCCGTTGAATTTCCTTATTTCCTCTTATCCGATTGGATGGTGATGTCATAACAATCCCTTTGGTATTTACCCAGAGAAAGAGTATTTTGAACAAATATGATTTTCTGTCTGTTTTATTGGGTCTTAAGGAAAAAAGCCCTTTTTTTCCAAATTCAGTTTTGCTAAAAATTAACTTTTTTAGTATCTTGAAATGTACTGTCCAGTTGGATAGGCAACAGCTGCAGGTATCTGTTTAAATTTATATGAAGATAAAATGAAATTTAAAATCAGTTCCTTAGTTGCACAAACCACTTGCTAAGTGTTCAGTAGCCACACATATGGCTGCCATATTGGATGTCATGGCATACGAAGTTCTTTTTTTCAAGGTCAGCAATCTTGAAAGCTTAAGTATTTCATGAAAGCCTTAGAAAATGTGTTGTGGGTTTCTGCTCTCCAAGAACTGAATTACATAGTACACATGGGATAGAGTTTTAAAGGCATTGGGTCTAGATACTGACTATTCTGATGATTGTATATTTTACTTTCAACCATCTCATTATCTAGTGATATAATCTCCTTGTATTGGCCAAAGTCAGAATAGGAGGCCGGAGTCTTGAACTTTTTTAAAATTTTTGATAGTCCTTTCCCCTCAGTTTTCTCATTACATAATTCCTAGTCAGATCATAAACTGGGTTCTTTTTCTGATCATAAACCCACTGAATTCAAGCCTATGTCCAGAGACAGTTTGTCACTGGAGAGCAAGACTCCTTAGTTTCAGCCCCAAAAGTTTTCTTTTGCCACTTGGTTTACGTTGTTGTGTGGATCCAAAAACTGAGACCCCATCCACTGAGCAGGCTAAAGGGAATGATGTTTTATGAAGTATTAAGATATTCCTCATGCCCAATTTTTTTTCTGCTACCGTGAAAGGTAGCTGAGTAGAAAGGCCAGCGCTCCTGAGTGCTCAGGATTTCATCTCATTTTGGATTCAAAAAATATTTTATGAAGAATATGTAGGGGTGCAGATTAGTATTATAGAACCAGAAAGCATCAGTTACAGCTTTTACAAAGGGCTGTCACTGGTGGGGAACTAAATTACATAGGAATTATTTCTTCTTTCATGATGATGGCGCATCTGATCTTGGTATTGTCCTGGTAAAACAATAAAGCAAAAGCTAGCACATATAAAGGTATTTAAGAAGTATCGGGATGATTTTCTGCTTTCTAAAATGGGGAGAACATCATTCACTTTCTGTGGCCCTTATCCAAGCATCTTGTCTACCTTTCCATAGGATTTACTGTTGCCCAAATTGTCTTAAACTCTGATATCTGAGGTCAAGATTTTACAGTATTTTTTTAAACCTTAATTAAGAGTTGGATTAATGTTTAATAATTAAATTTGGGGACTTGCTATTGAGGCAGAAATCCAAGTCAGTAGTTGTGCTGGCAGTACACGATCGTCAGTCTCGACTGTGGCCAGCAACCACTTTGAACTGTTTCCTCATCTATAAAGCAGAGACGTTGCCACTTGCCAGGTCTTCTGTAAGGATTAAACACAGACAGTGTCAGTGTGTCATTTAATAAGGTGGAAAACTAAGCCCCCATTCCTTGCTGAGCAGGCAAGTTTGGGAGACTCAGATAAGGGAATCTATGGTTGCCATGGGAACTGGGCCATAAGCCTTACTACCGTGACCAGAAAAGCCAGCCCATCTCCAGGAATGTGGAAGCAGTCAAAACGCATTCTGTGTCAAAGGTCAACGCCCAAGACCAGACACTCCAGCAGATATGACGCCCCGATTAGAAAGCCTACAAAAACAGTATATAGAGAACCTTAAGCCCTTCCCTTATAGATGATCTCTCTCTCCTCAGACCCTGCTCCCTTCAGGATACTGAATAAATCTGCTTTTTCTTTTCTCCACTGACTGGTGAATTCTTTCACCCCGTGTCTCCTGCCTATACCCTGAATTTCCCCACAACATAGTCTCCAATTTATGGTGGTTCAACTTATGATATTTTTCACTTTACTATGGCCTGAAAGTGATGAACATTCAAATTTTGAATTAGGACATTCTATTTTTCACTTTCAGTAGTCAATAACTGAGATAGTCAACAGTTATTTTAAAACAGGCTTTTATGTAAGATGATTTTGCCCAACTGTCAGTTAATATAAGTGTTCTGAGTACATTGAGGGTAAGATAGGCTAAGCTGTGATGTTTGACTCATTCAGCACATTAAATGTATTTTTGGCTTATGATATTTTAACTTTTGATGGATTTGCTAGGATGTAACCCCATCGTAGATCAGAGATCTGTAAATATTTGCAGAGTAGTTAGCACGGTGCTTAAAATTAGGTCTAAATAAATAGCAAGTTGTTATTATTAATTGAAACAAATTGAAAAATGTCCTCTACACATTTTCAGAGTAGCAAGACAGGCCCAAACAGCCTAGTTGCATATGGGGTGTTTTATGGCTAACTTCAGGAACCCTGAGGAAGTTTGCAACTTTTTGAAAACACTTATATTTGATTCAATTTATTGAATTTTTATTGTTGTTCATGAAGCCAAGGACTCAGTTAAATCAGGAAGGAAAGAAAAAGAAGAAAGTTCCATTCAAGTTAATTTGCATGTGAAGAGATAATGTTAATAATTTCAAGTTTGCAGGTCTAATTCCCCAGCCAGGAATGGCTGCCAGGCTGTGGCGGCAGCGCTGAGCCCCGGCCTCTAGGCCACTGCAGGCTGGGGTCTCATGAAGCTGCAGCAGGAACTTCGCTGACGCTCAGGCAAGCCAGTGAAGAGGCAAATTTGTTTAGATGCATAGATATATGGAATAGTTTATTAATGAGAAAAGAGACAAAAACAAAGTGGAACTTCTCTGCTGGTGAAACCAGGGAGGGGCAAAGAAGCCACAATGGAGTCGTGCCTCAGGGACTAGATACCTTCTTTCCCTAATTATACCTTCTTTCCCCATCAGTCTCTTGGTGGTTGGTTAGTTCTCAGTGGTCTCACTCACTCTGCCTTAATGCCTCTGTGCCCAGAATTACCTTTTGGTTCCCAGTCCTTAGAGGCCCTTTTCTTTTATCATCCTTGTCTGGCAATGTCCTGTTAGTCCTTCACTGTTCTCAGTCTGGTAAGTGTCTGGTTAGTCCCCTTTGGAATTTGCTACCCCTATCTCTGGAGTCTCCCTATCCCTCTGAGGCTTATTCTGACCCTATGACTCAATAACAATAGGTACAATTTATGTCCCATCCCACTCACTCACAGTGTGGCTTATGACTGTCCGCAATGACAAAACCTATTTCATAAACTTTGACGTCTAAAGGAACACAAATATTCCTGTTTTAGATGGGTTAAGGTGGCACTACTAGTAAAACAATTTCACAAGTATTAGCTCTTTAGATTAAAAATTTGGGAAACAGATATTCTCTATTTTTTCTTGCCAGCATGAAGGATTTAGCCCCTCCTTTCACATTCTGAGTTTATAAGTGATTTGTTTCATAGTTCCTTTTGCATTAAGAGAAGACCATCTTATTCACTTTTTTTTCTGACTGAAGAAGGGGCTTTTATTTCCAGAACCCCTACAGTGGGAAGGGGCAAATTCTTTTTCAAATCCATATATTCACAAATAGCAGGAAACGCCCTAGCTGCTGGGTAGCCTACCAGTAGCCATGCAAACACAAGACTACG
This sequence comes from Scalopus aquaticus, assembly GCA_004024925.1. NCBI lineage: Eukaryota > Metazoa > Chordata > Mammalia > Eulipotyphla > Talpidae > Scalopus > Scalopus aquaticus. The sequence goes on from PVIJ01005165.1 coordinate 65,507, forward strand.
ATAGTTGTACCTGAGGTAAAGTTTTGCTGCCAACATTCCAAGTCATCCAGGTTGGATCTACCAAAGCGTCTTCTCCCTTGTGCTGTAGAGTTTCCCCATCCATGATAGGTAGTGAGTAAGGTCTGTGACTATTTTCCTTTCCACATTAATTGAAGCACATTCATTTTTGCAGGTCCCTCATGTTCTAAAGTTATGATAATAACAAAACTGTCCTTGCCTCATTATTTTGTATTTGAGTTTGTGTAACTCCTTCAAGCAATACAATGATTCATTCATCAAAAATTTGCTGCCTTAATACTCCTAAGCGGAGGTTAAATAATAGTGAGTGGGTTAGGTGTAAGGATAGAAAATGGTGCAGCTTTTCAGATGACTGCTTTCTCCTCGCCAATTTTTGAACTATATTTTTTCATATTGAATCTTCCATCTTCAGATTTAATAATCTGATAACCTGAGAACCTAGAGATAAGACATTAAAAAAGATTTATTTATTCATACAAGCTGGGGTACAGTACAGTTCAGAGGTGTGGGGCAGTGAGAGGGTTCACCAGAGACAGAGTGGAGAGCAGAACAGACAGATCGACTGAAATACACTGCTGAGGGGAGCAGCGGGCGAGGCAGGAGAGGTCTGCTGCGCCATGTGGGAGTCTCCCCGGCTGGGCATCGAGCTTGCTCCACAGCGGCCGACAACTCCACAGCGCTGCCGCTTTATGCTTTATCTGTTGCGTCACCAGGGAGACCCCCTTAAAATATTCTGTTGTTCAGAAACCTATGGAAATAAAACCTTAGGATTTGATTCAGACAGTCTTGGACAGTTTCAAATCCTGTTTCAGATTCATGTTTCAATCACTTGCAAACTTTGTGCTCTGTATTTTCCTTGTAAAATTTGAAAAGTCGTGAATGAGGTGAGGTACCTGGCATTTGATAGGTATTTTTTTAAAGATTGATTTATTTATGCATACAAGAACTAGGGTGTAGGCCAGAGGTGTGGGGTGGTGAGACGATTCACGAGAGACAGAGTGGGGAGCAGAACAGGCAGATCGACTGAAGTACACTGCTGAGGGGAACAGCGGGCGAGGCAGGAGAGGTCTGTTGTGCCATGTGGGAAGCTCCCTGGCCAAGGATGGCAGTGGCTGAGGATAGCTTCAGAGGCTGAGACTTAACCTGTTGTGCTACCAGGGAGGCCAGGCATATGATAGGTATTAAGGAAATATTTTCTTTCCCTTGTGCACCCTCATTTGTTCCTAATATTGCCAGGATTGGCTCTCAGCACAGAAATATTTGATCATGTCTTGGGTTGATTATTTCTCAGTTTCTAATCTAAAGATGTTAATAACCTTTAGCTAATGGGTTTGTTGTGCAGATCAATGAGATAATGTGTGTAACATGCTTAACATTACTGGTGCTGTTGGCTGTTGTTTCCATCATAATGTGGCTCTATCACACTTCGGGTTGTTGATCATCACTGATAGCAGCCTTAAGGCATGAGTGTCCCCTGGGGCCGCAAAAATGGTGCAGTTCTTTTGATATTGTGTACCCATGAGTGTGAAAGGACATGGCTAGTAGTATGTAGCAAGCTGAGTGTGTAAGCCAATAATGTAGCACATTACTTACCTATTTTTTTTAATGATCTAGTCACGAGGGCACACAGGAGACCTTTCTTAATCTTTTTAAAAAGATTTATTTATTTATTTATTTATGCATACAAGAACTGGGGTTTAGGCCAGAGGTGCAGGGGGTGAGAGGACTCACCAGAGACAAAGTGGGGAGCAGAACATGCAGATCTACTGAAATACACTGTTGAGGGGAGCAGCGGGTGTAATAGGAGAGGTCTGCTGTGCCATGTGGGTCAGCTCCCTGGCTGGGGATCAAACTCGTGTTGAAGTGGCTGGCAACAACTTGAGATTTTAACCCCTGCGCCACTAGGGAGGCCTCGATGTAGCACATTATTATAATAATAAGGCAGGTCTTTGGGCAACTACTGTCTTGTTTAAAAATTACTCTCTCATTCTCCTGTCCCTTCTATTTCTTTTTGTTGTAAGAAAGGGGTTCTGAAGCAGGGCCCAAAAACCTGCAACAAAAGGAGCAAAATCAAAGTACAAATCAAGGAAAGGCTGTCATCGTCGGCCAACATTTCTTACCCATGTGCTTCTTTCAGATGTCTCTACACCTCTCCACGTGTCTCTTTTACACCCCCCAAGTCCCTGGTACAAGTCCAAATGCAAAGCCAAGAAGCAAGTGCTCTTCTCCGTGTGTCTCCACTGGAGCCCACCACCTACTGTGTCGCATAGATTCACCTGGCTGCTCAGCTCCAGCCCCTCCTTAAGTGGGGCAGGGGATGGGGGGGTGAGATGGGGAGAACATGGTACCTCCCCTAACAAACAGGACTAAGGACCTGTGGACTGAGCCAAAAAGCATTTGTTTTAAGGAGCTATGAAGCAAAGGGTTGTTTGAGAAGTCACCCAGATTATATTAAGTAGTGCTTTGTCAACTTCTAGCTGGGGGTAAGAATGGGTTCCCGTCTCATCCTTTCCAGAGAATCAGGAACCAATTCTATATGGCCAGGAATAGTTAAAGCTTTTTAAAACTGAGCAACTGTCCTCTTTTCTTCCCATAAAAACCACTGACTTCATCCTATTGGGGGGAAAAAGGACGTCTGCAACAAACTCCACAGGAAGGTTTAGGGACCCCCACCTCAAGCCAGAGAGATCCAAGACCCCTAGGGCTACGAATCCCAGAATTCCATCATCATCCAGAAGAGAGGATTACCGGAAACTGAGGGGTGGAGTTAAGCAGACATGTTGGCTATATAACGAGGGCTTTTGACCTTGGGGGTCTCTTGCTTCTCGCCGGGCTATAGTGTGCCATTGGGGTTTCCAGCTTTTCGGATCTGGTAGGACATATTTGGAGATTTATCTCTCTCCCTCACTTTCTCTTTTGTCCCCGAGTTATTCATTTTTTTATTTCCCTTCCTTTTGTAAATAAACCCTTCTATTAACCTTTTTGTGAGTGCCTGCAATTGTTCTTATAAGTCCTTTTTAAGCGCACGGGTGAGAACCCACAGTCAGGCACCCCATTGAATATCGGGGTTGCCCTGTAACAATCCCTTTCTTGGACACATTTTAGATTTCCTGCTGTTACAGGGCAGGGAGAGGGGCACCCCAGAACCCCAAACCTGCCCATTCTAAATAGGTTCTGCCATCCACCGCATCAATACAAAACATACAAGACCTTAAGTGGAAAGAAACTTTAATACAATTAGAAAAGACAGAGAATATAGTTTTTAAATCAAGCACCCAAAGTTACCCATCACCTCGTGGGTAAAAGTCCACCCAAATGGGATTGGCCCAAAGCAGGGCCCGAAAGCCTGCCACAAGTCTAAAACAAATTTCAGCAGGGAGCCATAGAAAAGGGTTAGAAACAGCCAGACAATTCTGGGAGGAAAACAACAAAATCAAAATCCAGATCAATGTTGCCATTGTCACCTCCCCACGGGTCTCTCACCCGCATCTGTCTCAGTCAGTCCAGGCCAGTGCAGCTTCCTCACATGTCTCTCTGCCCCTGTGCCTCTCCTGGCCTCCACCCTGCTTCCTTCCTTCTCCAGCCCCCTGTCTCTCCTTCTCTAGCTGCTTCTCTCCTGCTCAGCTCCACCCTCCCTTGGTGGGGCAGGGAACCTGGAACACTCCCTTTTCCTAGGGACCACCCTGGTACACTACCTGAATCCATGTACCCTGAATTGCAATTCGTTGATCCCAAATAAATGCACCTTGCCTGTATAATGGCCTCCTAAAATTTCAGGTTAACACTTTCTCATTGACTGCTATTGAAAACATCACTGCTGTGAAGAATAACATTTATTTGATTATTGCTTTGTTTTGGTATGTAGTTGTGATTGCTTTTGATGTTTTTTTGGTTTTGGTATACTAGTATACATCTCTAATGATTTTCTTGGAGTCAATTCCTGGAAGTGAGATTGTCAAAGTCAAAGGGCATAGACGTTTTAAGAGGCATATTCCTTAATTGTTTCCTAGAAATGTGTATAAATTTTAATTACTTGTCTGATGTAATTTTGTTAAGCACCTTTTGGAGAGGTTGGGGGAGCAAAACATGTAATTCAAGACAAGTACATTTACCTGATGAAACCTCTTTTGACAGAGGATTGTCTTTTTCCTTTTATTTTTTAAATCTTGCTCTCTCTTTTTTGGATTAGGATCAGCTGAGCATCACTTTGAAAGGCATCATTTTCAGAACCCCATTTCTTTTCTTTGTGTGGCCTTAGACACAGTTCTAGAAAATGTCACTAGGAGCTGTCTGAGAACAATGAAAGTGACAGGAGGTCCAGAGCCCAGAAGCACTAATGGGAAGAACGACTGAGAAAAGGGCAGGTTAGGTTCGTTCAGTAACTATTTTGCGCCTTGATTCAAAAAAATGATTTGCACCCCAAACCATGGACACTGAGGTCAATGCAGGTTTGACAAATGGAGAAATACTATTTTGTTTCTAAAAGTGATAGTGAAGAAAAGACTTATGCAGATACTAAGTGGGACTGCTTAGAAGGATAGAATCCTCATCTTTCCCACCCTACTGATGAGCAATTGAGTAAAAAAGTCGTATTCTTTGATCTGGGCATCGGTATTTCACTAAGGGGGAAAGGCCACACTCTAAGTTGCGGGCATTGCCATCGACAGAGGTTAAACCTAGTTACTCTTACTAATTCGGCAAACCTCAGTTTTGTTAAAAATAGAAGAAGTAGGCCCAAATGGAGTCCTTCCTGGGGGGCCTCCACCCAGACGTAAGCCTTTCATAGATTTAACCTCTCACCAAACTGTAATCCTAAACAATTTTCCTACTCAGCACTTGTGAGGTTATCTGCATGATAAAATCCCCCTGCCTTCCCCTAAGGAAAGGTGGCTTTACCTGGAATAAGCTTTTCTTTTGCTAATAATCTTGTCCCACCCCCTTTCTGTCTATAAATACTTTCCATTTTGTGAGAGCCCTTGCAGAATCTAGAATGGGACATAGCAGGTTCAAGTGAATTATTTAATAAAACCTAAATTTTTTAAAAACGCATTCAAAAGTAACAATATGGTAGATCTTCCTTAAACCCAAGGTTAGTTTTTATCTTCTTAAACTCCAAAACAACAGGTACTGCTCTTTTTTGACATAAGGATAGCATTGGCGATCTTTCTGTTGCTATCTTCTCCACTAAACTCCAAGCTCCTAGATGACAGGGGTTATGTTCACTCTGCATTTCATTCTTATTTTTTTTCACATTTATTTATGTACATAAGCTGGGGTGTAGGCCAGAGGTGGGGGGGGCGGTGAGAGGATTCAACAGAGACAAAGTGGGAAGCAGAACAGGCAGATCAACTGAAATACACTGCTGAGGGGAGCAGTGGGCGAGGCAGGAAAGGTCTGCTACGCCATGTGGAAAGCTCCCTGGCTGGGGATCAAACTCAAACTCGTGCTACAGTGGCTCTGGATAGCCTCATAGTGTTGAGACTTAACCCCTGCACCACCAGGGAGGCCCTCTGCTCATTTCTTTATTTCCAACACCAAGCACAATACCTAAAACAAAATTGATTTGATACATATCTATCACATCGAATTTGGTCGAGATAGATTTTTTTTTAAAGATTTATTTATTTATGCATACAAGCTGGGGTGTAGGCCAGAGGTGTGGGGGTGGTGAGAGGATTCACCAGAAACAGAGTGGGGAGCAGAACAGGCAGACCGACCGAAGTACACTGCTGAGGGGAACAGCGGGTGAGGCAGGAGAGGTCTGCTGTGCCATGTGGGAATCTCCCTGGTCAGGTATCGACCTCGTGCTGCAGTGGCTCTGGATAGGTTCATAGTGCTGCACTTAACCCACTGCGCCACCAGGGAGGCCCCGATGTTAAACATCTTTTTGGATGAGGTGAATGGTGAACAGGAAAGCATGAGGGCTTTCATCTAAAATCTTCCAGATGTGTTAGAAATAAAAACACTAGTGATAAATGAATTGTTTAGTTTGGTACCAAAAAGTGGGGTAAAATGAAGAAAGCTGCATTCAATACAGTGAGAAACGTTTACCACGTAGCAAGTGCTGAGTATGTAATTGTGAATAAGACATGGTCCTTCCTTAAGGAGTTGAAGCTACTGAAAAAAGGATGGATGCTGGTTAGTATAATACTGACTACTACTCTACAAGGAGGTGAAGTTATGCAAACTTGAAGAGAAAGAGAATGATTTATCTGGGTCTTAAAGGGTGTGTAGTTGAACAAAGGCAGTCAAGGCTTGTTCCTGCATTGAGAGTGTCACTTGAAAAGGCCTAAGCCTAGGCCTAACAGGCCAACAGCAGGAGAGACACAGACAATAGAGGAATTTAAGCATTGTGATGAAAAGAGCAAATGTGATTTTTATTTTGCTTGGAGGTAACTAGATATTTGCCTTGGGAGAATAAAAAATGCCTCCTAGTCAAGACGTTTCTAGATTCCCAAGCCAAATTTCCTGGGTTTGAATTCAGTCTTGCTACTTACTAGCTGTCTGATTTCTCCATATGTCAGTTTCCTTGTATAGGGGAGCACAAATCTGCCACTCCCAAATATGGCTTTTTGGCAAGAGATTTAGTTCATGGTGGGGGGCTGAGGGCTGGTGGTTTGCCTTTTTGATGAAACGTTTCTGTGTCTTTTGTGTATCTGGAGAAGCTCTTTCCCTTTAGGGTAACTAACTTATCTCTTTTTAATGAACAAATCAGGACTTAAATTGATTAAACAGTCATACCTTTGTCTACTGTGCCTCTCTTCCTCTAACCTTTGTCTTAGCTGAGTTATTTAAGATGGACTGTGAACCGTATGGGTGAGTATACAGGAGGTATGTCAAAATCTTTGACTTTTTATCATTTTCAATCTGTCTAATGTTTATTTGTCAGCCTAGAGGAACCCTAGATGCTTTATGCTTTCCTTTGCATCCTGACACTTGTCTGTACAGTGGGACTAAAAAAGTACCTTAGTTTTAGTGTGGTTGTGAGGACAAAATCAGCTAATATGTGTAAAAATAAAAAAGGAATTTTCAACAATGTCTATACTATATATTAACCTTGTTATAATTATCAAAGTATGTCTCCTGGACTTGCTCTATAGTTGATTACTTTATGCCTCTGATGACTGCCTTTGTGTCCTGTGTTCTTCCCTTCACATCAGGTTTGAGTGAGATGTTTGTTTTCAAATAGGTGGAGCCATGTCAAGATTCACACATACTTAAGTGATGATTGTGTAGCATTTAATTAGTTCAGAAAATACAGGCATTCAAGGTGTACCCTGTGTTCTTTTTGCCCCAAATTCAGAAGTGGATCTTGAACTGACTATAAGCACATGAATTAAGTGGCTTTTAAAAGAGGAAAAAATTACCTACTTCATAAAAAATTCCCGTCCTAATCTCAAGTACAAAGTAATCAAATAACCATCGTGGTAAGAGAGTAGTTTGTTTCATCTTTAAGTGTCAGTTGCTCAAGCCTGCTATTATTTTAGCAATATAGGAACTCACATACCGACAAGCAGCTTAGTGAAGAATCATCTTCAGGAGAACAATTTCCAACTGTTAAAAAGCAAAATTCACAAAGTTAGAGATCTTACTGACTTTATTAAATGATTCTTGAATCAGACAGCATCTGTTTAGATACTGCAGGGACTTACACAACAAGGAGGGTATTTGTAGGCAGAAAGTGGGCGGGACAAAGTTATCAGCCAAGAAAAATGGGTTTCAGATAAAGCCACCTTCAGTTAGGGGAAGGCTGGGGTTCTTAGCATGCAGTTGACTTCACAGGTGCTGAGTAGGAAACTCCAGATTGTTTGGGGTTGTGCTTCTGTCAGAGGCTGACATTGCCACAGTTATTAAATCATCGCTCCCAATGAAGTACTCCATCTTGGGCCTTTTTTTTTTTTTTGGTGTGTGTGTTTTCCTGTTTTTAACCCCACACATTAAACAGATTTTCTTTTCTTGAATGCTTTTAAATTGGATGTAGATTTCAGTCAAAAATATTTATAGCAGCGAGTAATGTTTTAGGTCAGGGTGCCTGAAATAGATCACTCCAAGATTCTCAGAACTCATCTCAAGATGTCCCAGTCTGGCATGCAGAGCATTTTGATCTAAGAACAATGAAGACTCTGGAGGTTAAGGAAAAGCTTTTACTTTTGCATGAGTTTTTTGCCCTTTGCTAATTTAAGAGGAGGTTGTAACTCTCTTAGCTCTGCCCTTTCTTAATCCAAGGAGCAACCACTGCTTCCCCTTTTGTGAGTGAGAAGAATGGGGAATGTCATCCAGGTGAAGGTTTATCTCTCAATATGTTTTCCCTGAGCATCTCATCTTTACTCTAGAAGTAAAGAGGAAGTCATCTCTTTCTCCTCCTTTGTTCCGCCCCCTTCAACTCAGGATTTATACACCCTGAACCTCTAAGAGATCATGGGATCTGAATAATTATTGTATCTCACCCCATGCATGTTAAGTTGGTTGTGTCTTTCTTTGCTACCCCATCCGATGCTGTTTTGATTACGCATCCAGCTCAAAATCCCAGGACGGTGGGGATTTTCCCTGTATCTTGACATAGGGAGAAGAATCAAAGTCTTGGTTTCATAATGGAGGAAAGTTGAATAGTATTGGAGACCACAAGATTTGGACACCAGAACTTTACCCTTTGGTTTCATCACTTGTAAGCCGTGAGTCGACCATGCCACTTAACCTCTTTAAGTATCATCTTTATTATTTTAAAAATCAGTGTGACTTTATATGATGCCTGTGAATTTGTTTCTACCCATAATTTTATTAGAAGATAAAACATATACTATTTGGGATGAAACATGATATTGGTACCCATGCTTTCTTAAATCCTGCAAAATTTGGTACAGAATTGCCAGAAACTTTAGACTTCAAATGGAAAACTTTGCCCTCCTTCCAGCTCCCCAGGTTCACTGACAAAATTTTGACTTGCCCAGGGTCACAAAGCTGTTAGTGGCAGCCAGAATCTGGGCCTCCTGATTTGTGTCATCTGGTTTTCTTATTAAAGCAGTTATTCATCATTCATTAAATACACTTTATGGAAGAGAAACTAAGTGCAAAACATACTAGGAGCTGTGGGTGATGCTGATTTATCAGATGCAGAGCCTTCCCTCAAGGAACACAGGGAATAGTGGGATGTTGAGAATTCCCCATAGGGGGCCTCCCTGGTGGCATGGGAGTTGATGTCTCAGCGCTATTAAGCTTTCGCCAGCCACTGTGGCCTGAGTTCAATCCCCAATCCACATGTGGCCCAGCAGATCTCTCCTCTCTCTCCTATGCTGCTTTCCCTCAGCAGTGTATTTCAGTAGATGCTCCTGTTCTGTTCCCCAATCTGTCTCTGGTGAATCACAACTTCCCCTACTCCCCATACCTATGGCCTATACCGCAGTTCTTGTATGCATAAATAAATAAATAAAATAAACCTTTTTTAAAAAAGAGTCAATCATAAATGCACATTCAGAGATTGGGACAATAACATATGACCTGGACAATAACATATGATTCTGTGACCTGGTGAGAATCAATGGAGACTTGATGGAAGACGTGACAATCAGCCATGCTCCAAAAGGTGGAAGGGATTTGTATATAATCATGGGGATTAAAGTAGGCAGTCTGGGGTTAAGCAACAGAGTTAGTAAAGGCACTGATCTCAGTCCTCAGTGTTGCCCGGAAAGTTTCATCATTTTAGAACCGGGGCCATCACTCAGGCTGAGACTCTGGAACACTTTCATTGTTTCCTCTAGAATGTTTGTCCTGGACACAATTCAGGTAACTTCCCCACCGACCTTGCCTGCCTCCTCCCAGGCCAAGTAGAATTGCCTCCTTTTCCCAAGGTTCCCTCTACCCACTCTCTGGGCTCTTCAGACCCACCTGTTTTACTTCTTGGTCCTGCCACCCCCGTTCACGCTTCAGATCTTGAGACAACAGGGCTACGTGCATTATCGTGTTCGAGTCTGAACCTAGTGACAAGCACATAGTTGTCCAATAATTTTGGACGACGGGGACAAACTCCTTGCATAGATGCTCCTTTTTTATCTTCCGGCAAGCGCCCGCCCACTCGCCCTTCCGGATTTGGCGTGGAAGTCACGTCCTCCAAGTACTGGCTGCTTTTTCTACCACCTTTTCCACACGCCAGTCACAGGGCCCCAAAGTGTCCAATTCACCTCTTGGCCGGGACTGGGGCACCTAGTGGATCTCAATAAACGCTGGGGATGAGCGGCCACTTTGCGGCACGAGGCGGCGGATGTCCTGGCAGGGGTTCCTCGAAACCAGCCCCGCCTCTCCGGGGGTAGGACCCCGACCGCTGAGGCAGGGCCTGGCGAGCAGACCGAGGGACTCGGGACACGACCCCCTTGGCCAGCGCCTCCCCAGCCACACGCCCACACCCCACACCACGCAACATCGCCCTAGCGCCTCTCGGGGCGTCGCCTCGCGGGCCGCACCGCCCGCGATTGGCCAGACGCGCCATAGCGCCATCTCGGCCTACAGCGCGGAGCGCGCCCTTATTGGCCGGCGGCGGCGGTGGGCGGGGCCGCAGGTAGGGAGCGCGGGGCGGGGCGGGATGCCGCCCTCGGAGCCCCGCCCCTGGTCCCCGTCCTGGGCCGAGCCCTTGGGCTGCCGCGGCGCGCGAGGCTGGCGACGTGCAGTGAGCGCGCGGCCGTTGCTCTGGTTACTGCGGAAGCGCCGCGCCGCGCCGCGCTGGGATTCAGCCGCCGCCCGCGAGGGATGCAGGTGAGGGGGCCGTCGGGAGCCGCGGCCGCCGCCCTCTGAGAGCAGCTCTTGGGAGGACGCCGATCCCGCTCTGGGAAACGAAGTTTGGGACCGGAAGGTTCGGGGGCTGGTGAATCGGGCGGCACCCGGGAGGAGGTGCGACCCGCCCTTCCCCGCCTTGGGCCACAGGCTTGAATCCGAGGCCAGCTTGCTGGAGAAGGCCTCCCGGGAGGTCTGGCTGAGTGTGGGCGCTGCAGCTCGTCCCGCTGGAGGGAGAGGACCCTCGTTCTGCACCTGCCACCCGGCCGGGGCTTCGCTGGCGAAAGAGGCTGGGCGGGCTCCCGATATTTCTGTGACACCTACCCTCCACCCCTACCCCCATCTTCCTCTGAAAGGCACCTGCTGCTGGTGAGAGAGAAGAGTTAGACACCACGACGAGCCAACAGCAACATTTAAAACATCACCCGCGACAGCCTCTTGGACAAACCTACCCCGTGCCCCAGAGGGAATGAATGGATTGCCTGAAAGACGGGATTCGAATCCGGAGCTGTTGGAGGAGGCGACCTTTTAATACTGCTCTCTAAGTCCTGGACAACTCTGTTCCCTTCTGATACTTTTATACTCATTTTATATGGTTTTGTCCATTGGTCTGATTTGAACTGTAATCCCCTGACGGTCATTGCTGTAGTTTGGCCGGCCCCCCTTGGTTACACATCTCGGGGAGAAACTCTAAATCTCCCAAGCCCTGCGGGGGACGAAGGATCGCCACCTTGACCCGGTGTCACCGAAGGAGACTTTGAACGATGTGGACTTTTCTTGGCATTGCCACTTTCACCTATTTTTATAAGAAATGCGGGGACCTAGTCACTCTGGCCAACAAGGAGCTCCTGCTGTGCGTGTTGGTGTTCCTTTCGCTGGGCCTGGTGCTCTCCTACCGCTGTCGCTACCGAAACGGGACCCTCCCCCGAGGCCAGCGGAGCAGGTCCCAGTCCTCGATCTTTGATCTGTCATCGTTGCCTTTCATTGGCTTCTTGTGGGCCAAATGCCCCCCTGGATCAGAAAAAAAAGAGCAGCTTGGAGCTAGGAGGGTAGGTTGAATTCAAAGTGGGCAAATGAATGTCTTATTTTAAAATTATGGTTGGGGTCACACGCAAATATACTTTTTTCTTTTTTAAGGGGCAAAGGCAGTAATTTAGATATTCTGGTATGAGTTCTCATTTAGTTTATTTTTTCTTAAGCTCTTGGCTTTCTTGGCTACATCTGCTTAGCACTCCGAGGCATGACATTTGCTTCATTTAGTATTGGAATTCATTTAATTCTGAATGTTGATTTTGAAAGGTGAAAAAAATGTTAGAATTTCATTTTGAAGGACCATAACTTTCTGTGATGGGAAAAATTATTTAAATCTTTGGGGAAGGATTGTATTTGTGCCTGGGAAGGAAAAATGAAACAACGCAGGTAAGTTTACAGCTTTTGACAAGTGACAGCTGACTGGACAAAGAACTATTAGAAAGGTTGGCAGAGTGAATTCAACACTGAAGCTGGGCAAAATGCCCTCTTCTCTCCCACATCAGTGGAGCCTTGAGTAAACTAGTACAGTAGTGTCTTAAGTGAGTTATGTTCACAGTTCAGTCATGTTCCAGCATCAGAGGCTGACTGTCAAGTGTATGTGAAGATACTATCCCTGCAAAGACAGTAGTGCAGGACTCCGGGAGGAGATGAGGGGGGAGAGCTTGTTAAGACCAGAACAGGTAGGGCCTGTTTGCCTTGGTGTTTGGGGCCTTTTCCCTGGGAACACGAGAGGATTTTAAGTGTGGGAGTAACAATTTTTGATTTTTACTTTTAAAGACAATGACCATTGCTCTGTGGAGAATGGGCTGTTGGGGTACAAGATTGGAAGCACGTATATAAGATAGGAAGGAGCTGATAGCAACAGGGCAGGTGGGGGTGATAGTGATTTGGAATTAGGGGAATTGCCTATGAAGCCAGTACTCGTGATGGTTTGAGATCTATGTTATTTTACTGTATCTGCAGCATAATTTGCAAGACTTATACAAGAGAGGTCTAGTGTGCAATCTTTACCACTTCTGGTTTAGCAGGGAAACTTTATGGGGGAAAACTAATAAAAAATGGCCAAGATGACAAAACAGGCATATTTGCTCACAAAACAGTCATTTAAGTAGAATCAGTTGTTCTGACAATGAAGAAGTACCGATAGAGAAGAGTAGACCCTACTGTCCTCTTGGCAAAAGACAAAATGGAAATTTCTCTAAGAGATACAAATAATGGAATGTGCAAGGTCCCAACCTATTATGGTGGTAAAGGAGAACTAACTAGAAGAGTGTTAGAGAAATGTCTAAAGGATTTTAGGCTTTATCTCCCTGTTTAGCCTGAGGTCTTTCAAAATGGCATTTGGTTTTAATCATTGTCAGAGGACTCAAGGAAGGTACTTCCTTGCAATTTTGTATTTGAAATGTATTCACATTTGTGATTCCATGTGCCAGGAAAAAAAAAAAAATCAGTACAACATTGAATTATTTAGAAAACCTCCAAAGGCACTGTCATTTTTAGTGGGGATAAACCTCTCAATCAGGACCTTTTTGTCTTCTGGTGATGAAATTTAAAGTATTTACTGTCTTGCCCAACTAGTGGTAGGTTTAATATTTGTCCTTATTCCTAAACTGGAGGATCAGCTATTTGACCAGTTTTTCTTCATGAGTATCAAGATGGGGGAAAAAGGAAGGAGTAAATTAAATATGTGTTTATATGTTAAGAACTAAAATTGTGAACAGGTCAACTCAAGGGACAGAATGAATGATTTTGTTACGTTGGAATTTTTTTGAGTTCAATAATCCCAATTAATAGGTCGGTAACCAGGATTTGACAGTCTTGGTGACATAAACATGGTTTTAGATTGAGGTAGGAAAATCCAAAAGGAGGAAATGATGATGAATTGTGGGATTATCTCAAAGGTGCTGGAGAGCGTAGAACATGAAGTCAAATCAGGAGTTGTATGTGGTCTGTGTCTCATGGATACCCGTATGTGAAGACTTGGAGTGATTAATGATAGGATTTTCCCTGTAATCAATCTTTGAAGTTCCTTATAGACCTTTTTTCTTCAAAATTTTTATTGAGGTACCTGTTTGTTTACATTGTAAGTATAATATTTTGGAAATCATAAACATTTTTTACAGGTGTGCTGGTACAGATTTCTAAATATGACTCTATAAGATCATTCTCTAGATATACTTGGAAAATGAAATATATATTTAATTGTATTGGGATATTATACAGTTTAAGTAATATTTTGGTATCATTGGTTTTTATATATGATCTAGTTTTAAAATGCAACAGTTCATTTGGTTTGATGTCTAGGATATAGTTTTGTTCAAATGCAAAATGGCCAATGTGTTAGCGGTGTGATTTGAGATGAACAAATGTGGGTACATAATTATTTTTTTTTGTAAACAGTGCAGAAAAGGAACCAGTACTTCAGAAACAGCTTTAATAGGATCCACTGCCTCCACAGTCACTACTTCTCAGCATGATCCAGAAGTGATCATTGTGGGATCTGGGGTCCTTGGCTCTGCTATGGCCGCGGTGCTTTCCAGAGATGGCAGGAAGGTGACAGTAATCGAGAGAGACTTGAAAGAGCCTGACAGGATACTTGGAGAATTTCTGCAGCCTGGTGGTTATTATGGCCTTAAAGAGCTTGGTCTTGAAGGTATGTCCGCTTTGATTTTTAGGAATTACGTGGTGTAATAAGCAAGCACTTGTTCTTCAGACTGTTCTGTGACTGGCAAAAAGATATCCCTTGTTCTTTTCGTTTATGAGGGTTTCTATATTCGTTTACCAACAATTTGGCATATACATGAGAGCGGAGGAGAAAGTAAGCACTTAGTAATAGGAAGAGATATAAAGTAGACTTAATGAGATAGGCGTATTAAAAAAATTGTAATGGTCAAAATTAAGGACTGGAAAACTAGGAAGGTGAAGGGAACTCTCCTATGCAGAGTACATTTTATGTGTCTGCAATGAAAACTTATTCAGGCATTATTCGTGCATTAAACCAATGCTTTTTTAAGACTGTTCATTTAAAAATGTTTATTCACTGTGTACTTGGTGTGAGGTGCTCTCCTGGTATGGAGGATATACTGGTACACAGGGCAGGTCAACTGTTTACTCTTGAGGATCAGAGTACAAAATATTGCCTGGCTGTGAATTGAGAAAGAGCTTGCTTGGCATGTGTGATAGGTGGTATAATGGTTATGAGCGTTGGTTCTAGATTTGAGTATCAGTTCAGGCATTTAAAAAGTTGTATGACCTCGACAAAGTTACTTAACCTCTTGTGTGTCTGACATATGGGCATACTAAGAGTCTTGCCTAGTCAGAGGCTATTATGAAGGTCAAATGAATTCATATACACAAAGCATTCATCAGTGCATGGTCTGTAGTAAGCACTAAGTGTATGTTTGCTATTTTATCCAAGGCACTGAAAGGGAGACCTGTATAGCTATAAGGTATGGGTCGGGGGAGAGAAGGGTGGCTGGGAAGGAAGGTTGGAGCGCCGTGTGAGACTATGAACACTGGAGCAGGAGTGTGACATGATCTTGTTAAAGTCTGAAGAGACTTTAATGCTTTTGACAGCCTCTCAGAATAACAAAGACATTTTACATCCTGACTTAGCACATATACACATATATAAACCTGACTGAAATTTACTTTGCTTTACTTTTAAAATATTTTAAATAATTAGCAAGTCGAAATTCATTTCCCACTTTACCACTGAGTCACTCCCTGCAACTTGGCAAATGCTGTTTGAAAAGAATCTGTGACTCCAGCATGGGGAATGAGTAGACTCTTAAGACTGTGGCAGTGGGGAGCAAGAGCTGATGTAGGCACTCATTGCTGAGTCCCAGTGACAGATCCTGGTGGCCTAGGGGAGCCTGGTAGCAGAGGAGATAGAGACAAGAGGAGAGATTCAGGAGAACATTAAGAGGCAGAAAATGGCATGACTTAAACGACTGGTGTGAGATGTGAGGAAGAGGGAAATATGAAAGACGAAGCTGAGGTTTTGGTTTGAATAACTGTAGGTTTTTGTGGTACTCGAAAGAGAATGTGCAGGGAGAAATAGCAACAGAATACACCAAGTTCTGGGAAGCTGCAGAAACCCAAGAGGAGCTGGCAGAATGTCAGAGGGCTTGGCATCACTGAATCTAAGACAGGAAGATGTTTCTAGTAAGAGGATGCGGGTATGTATCAAGAAAGGAAAGGACAGCTGTGTCGTACTTTGCTTTTTGAAGGGTCAAGTATATGAGAACAATGACCCTTGGATTTGGCAGCTTGGAGGTTGTCAAATCTTGACATTGACAAGATGTTTCAGTAGAGTTGTGGTGACAAAATTCAAATGAGCAGGAGATTTAAATATTCTGGCACTGGAAACTGCTCTTGAGTTTTTCTCTTAACTGAAAACAGATGGGGCAGTAGCGCAATGTAGATGTGAACATACAGGGACATGTTTGTATGGTGATGGAGATGACAGAGAGGGAGAAGCCAAGAGTGCAAGAGAAGGAAATGAGCAAAGGTGTGACATTCACAGGTGCTGGGCATACTGCAGGAACTGGTCTTGATACTAAGGTTATAGAAGTGGGCAAAACACAAAAATTCCAGCCCTCATCAAGCAGACATTCTATTGGGTAGTATAGAGTGGTGACCAGAAATAATAAAATGTAGGGCATATGTTATGGTTCTAGGGGCATTCAAGAAAAATCAGAAAAGGGAGAGGAGAGTTGAGGAGGCTGTGTAATCGTAAATAATGCAGTTGGGGAAGGGAAATCTTCACTGAGAAGATGACGTTGGAGTCCAGAACTGAAGGAGGTGCAGAAGTAGCCTGAGGGGCTGCATGGGGGACAAGGATTCCCAGCCCAGGTTATTCCCAGAGTAACTAGTGGAAAAGCCCTGGGGGCGGAGAAGCCTGTTCTCTAGAGTGGGAGGAAGGAGAACAGCATGACTGGGAAGGTGTGAGGACAGGGGAGAATATAAATAAAAGCTCCATACTTGTGATGATAATAAAAGCACTTGAACTATAACTTTTTGGATTTTGGACTTAGAATACACACTGACCCATCCTGGAGTGTGGGTTTTTAATAGGGGATTTGACTGCCCTATAGCTTAAGGTTAATATTTAGAACTCTTGAAATGCTCTTTTTTTTTTTTAAAGATTTATTTATTTATACATACAGCTGGGGTACAAGCCAGAGGCCTGGGGCAGCGAGAGGCTTCACCAGAGACAGAGGAGGGAGCAGAACAGGCAGATCAGAAGTACACTGCTGAGGGGAGCAGCGGGCGAGGCAGGAGAGGTCTGCTGCACCATGTGGGATTCTCCCCCGCCGGGTGTCGAACTTGCGCCCCGCCGACAGCTCCACAGCGCAGGGCCTAACTGCTGCGCCACCAGGGAGGCCCCGAAATGCTCTTTTTATACCGAGTCTCAGTATCTAGTGGAAAACCTCCTCCCCACCTTATTTTCTTTGGGGTATTTTGGCTTCCCTTGGCCTTTTTGCTTTTTTATGTATTATTTAGTATTAGTTTGTCAATTCCATGAAGAAAAAAACCACATGTCAAGATGATGATTTAAATAACCCTGAACCTGTCAGTGAACTGGAAGGCTGATTCAGGCCTCCTGTCCACAGCTGTGGCTGCTGTCCAGTCAAGTCTGTAACACAGCTAAGTGGTTTCCTAAGTCCTGTGTGTCTTCTGTTATTATAGCTGGACTTTTATACATAAAAGTTAATTATTATATATTGAAGCCTCAGTTTGAGGTTCAGCCGTCACACCACATCTTGGCACAAAGTGGTGTTTTCTTTAGTTTTATAGCCGTGGATAAGCAGGTTAGTTCTCATCCACACTGACTGCAGACTTGGAAGCTGGGACAGGTCCGACAGGAGGGCAGCGCATGCAGCTCTTTCCGTGGCTCGTCACCCTCATTACTTTTTCTGGACAACTGCGCACGAATACAGGCCGGGACGTCCCTTACTCCCTTGGCCCCCCCACCTGTTCACCGGGTGTCGGTGTGCACATCTGGGGCGCCCATTTCCTTCGCCGCGAATTTCTAGATCTCTTTAGTGGGTGAGGCGTGCGCTCCTTCAGGTCGCCCACGGAGGCGCGTGTGAATGTTAATGGTGTCCTCTGCCGTCACTACCTTGTTGAGGGCAGCACAGCCTTCTTCTCCCCGCCCCTTTGCCGAAGCCGTTCTGACAGGCCCGGCGAGAGGTGTCCTGGGACTGTTTCCTTTTCTGCCCCGTAGTCCAGGGCAGCTCACTTGCTTGCAGCCCACATGGCGTTGAGTTTTTCTGCTCTTCTTTGTGTTGACAAGAAGTTCTGGTCTGAGTTCCAGTATCTGTTGGACATGGGGGACGGAGGGATCCTACCTCCTGCCCAGGAGGGGCCTCAAAGCTCTGGTGTTTGCACTGCTGCTGCTACTTTCATGTTGTTGCCTTTGCATGTGCTTTGCATTTATAGCAGAGTTTTTGGTTTTGATATTTTGTTGTTTTTGTTTCTGAACTTGCCTTTTTATAGACAGCATTTCTGTGTTGTTGTTGTTTTTTTTTAATAGGGGCGAATGCTTGCCGTGTCAGTTTTTGTGATGTGGTGACCAGTAGTATGGTATCGCAAATGTGGAGTTTTTTTTTTTTTTTTTAAAGATTTATTTATTTTTACAAGCTGGGGTACAGGCCAGAGGCATGGGGCGGCGAGAGGGTTCACCAGAGACAGAGAGGGGAGCAGAACAGGCAGATCAGAAATACACTGCTGAGGGGAGCAGCGGGCAAGGCAGGAGAGGTCTGCCGCACCATGTGGGATTCTCCCTGCCTGGGCATCGAACTCGCATTGCTAGCTGCCCACAGCTCCACAGCGCAGCACTCAACCGCTGCGCCACCAGGGAGGCCCCAATGTGGAGTTTTATGAGCAGACTAGGCAGATGTACTGAAGTGCACTGCTGAGGGGAGCAGCGGGTGAGGCAGGAGAGGTCTGCTGCACCATGTGGGAAGCTCCCTGGCCGGGGATCGAACTCGTGCTGCAGATAGCGAGAGTTCTGTTGTGTCAGTGGCTTGAAAGTGAATGTGTATTATTCACGAAACTGGAAAGTCTTTGAAGTTTAAGGTACTGTCTTCCCACCTGCTTAGGAAAGTAAAGGTGGCCAAAGGTGTCATATCTGATTTCATCAATAAAGTATAGAGACAGATGTTTCAAGAAATATTAATGTCATTTTATATACTTGTATTAAGATAGCTTATCCAAGGAAGAATTTTACATTGCCACTGTACTTTCTACATTCTGGTTTTTTCTGAGTTGGTCAACTCGAGCATAAAAAGTACTTCTATAGTACAATTTAGGTTAAGAAAAACAAGTTGTCTGGTAAATGTACCAAACATTACGGAAATACTAGTGGACTTCAGATATATAGGTCAGTACAGATTGATAATTTCAGGAGATCCTAAATGGCAGTTTTTAGAATATCTGTGTATTTCTCTCTGACTGAATTGTAACTGTAATATTTTAGAAACCATACCAAAAACTGAATTTTTTTTTTTCAAAGATTTATTTATTTATTTATTTCTGGGGTCTAGGCCAGAGGTGTGGGGTTGTGAGAGGATTCACCAGAAACAGAGCAGGGAGCAGAACAGGTGGATCTACTGAAGTACACTGCTGAGGGGAGCAGTGGGCGAGACAGGAGAGGTCTGCTGCGCCATGTGGGAAGCTTCCTGGCTGGGGATCGAACTCGTGCTGCAGTGGCTGTGGATAGCTTCATAGGCTGAGACTTAACCCGTTGCCCCACCAGGGAAGCCTCCCCCCAAAAACTCGTACAACTTATTTTGAACCTAGGTCTGACAGTCATTCAGCTTGTTCCTGATTGGACTCTAAATATAAATAAAAGCATATCAAAATCAAGCTTGTTTAGATCCTCGCATAGACGTGTGATGAAATTACTATAAAGTTTTACTTTTATCGGGCCTCCCTGGTGGCGCAGCAGTTGAGCGCTGCGCTGTGGAGCTGTCGGGGGCGCGCGATGAGGGTTCGACGCCCAGCCGGGGAGAATCCCACATGGTGCGGCAGACCTCTCTTGCCTTGCCCGCTGCTCCCCTCAGCAGTGTATTCCTGATCTGCCTGCTCTGCTCCCCCTCTGCCTCTGGTGAACCCTCTTGCCGCCCCCCGCCTCTGGCCTGTACCCCAGCTTGAACAAAAAAAAAAATAAAAAGTTTTACTTTTATCACAAATTGTTTTATAGCTCATCTGTCTTTATGTGTTTAGATATATGTTTGTGACTAGATATGCTAAAGTCTACTTTTTCACTTAATAAACTTTTCTAATACTATTAACCATTCTTTAGTATTATAATTTTAAGCCCTATGATAGTATTTTTTAATTGAAACTTAAGGTACTTTACTTTTCTAACTCAGATTAGTATTTTCAGTTATTCTTTATTAGAAATAAAGCTATAGTGAACTTATTATTGTATATAACCTTAAATTGTTCATAATTAAAAATTATATCTTTAGGGTGAATATCTTAAATGAATTTTTAAGGCTAAGATTAATACATCAAGTGATTAACTTCTTTGTGGTTTGTGTTATTTTCTAAATGTTATTAATTTTTAGTATGAGCATACATAAACTTATCAGTTCTATCATCATCTCACCCGCAATTTTGATAAGTTATTGTTTCTATAATAATAGTATATATCTTATTGTTTTAATTTTATTTCACTGATTTTTTTAAATCAAGTTTTGATCATTCTTCTTGGTACATTCAGTATTTCCATATTGCTTAATATGAGTCATCCATATGCTTTCACCCACTTATTAGGCCCTTAATATTTTTCCTATTGTTTTAAATACATAAATCATATATTAATGTTACTCTTTGGTAATATTACAAATCTGTTAAGACTGTTATTTTCCAGTCTTAGAAAACAGTAGATTTCTGGAATAGTTGTATTCAATGTCCAGTTTGGGCCTCCCTGGTGGCGCAGCGGTTAAGCGCTGGGCTGTGGAGTTGTCGGCAGCAGCGATGCGAGTTCGACACCCAGCCGGGGAGAATCCCACATGGTGGGGCAGACCTCTCCTGCCTCGCCCGCTGCTCCCCTCAGCAGTGTATTACTGATCTGCCTGTTCTGCTCCCCACTCTGTCTCTGGTGAAGCCTCTCACCACTCCACACCTCTGGCCTGTACCTCAGCTGTATGCATAAATAAATAAATCTTTAAAAAAAAAATAAATGTCCAGTTCACCAAATGGTATTATAGTTTTTAGGCGGCATCACTTTTGATGCCTCCACTTCCTCTTAGTTCCTAGTATAACTCTGAGCATATTACAAATTGATGTTTTTGTACTGAATTGTTTGCAGATACAGTGGAAGGTATCGATGCCCACTTTATACATGGCTACATAATTCATGACCCGGAGAGCAAATCAGAGGTTCAAATACCTTTTCCTCTGGCAGAAAACAATCAAGTGCAGAGTGGAAGAGCTTTCCATCATGGAAGATTCATCATGAGTCTCCGGAAAGCAGCAATGGCAGAGCCCAAGTAAGGCTACAGCTTCAGAGATGTATTGTCCAAGAAACACATTTAAACTTGGCCTTTGTGCAGATACAGTTTTATAAATGTTCATAATGTTTGGGTGTAGTCTAGAACATAGATACTATATGAAAATAAGCCATAAGTTAAAAGAATGTTAACACTTCAGTGGTGCCTTTGTTAAGAAGAGCATAGAGAATTTTCCTTTTGAATGACAGAGAACTATTGAGAATTTTCCTTTAGTCATTAGATTAGAATTTAGAGGATGTAGTTGTTGTTTTGAGTGTTGGTGTTTGTGGTTATGAGACTTGTTATTATAAGTCAGGGCACAGGACTTCAAGGGAAAATCTCTGTTCCCATCTTACTAAGAATTTATCTGACAGGATTGGCTTCTTTTTATTATTAACACACTTGCTTCTAGCCTTTATGGATTATAATTCAGGCAGTTTGTCACGTCACTGATAAAAGGTTAAGTGAAAAAGTAAGTGGATTTACTCTGGAGAGTGAAAGGGTTTCATATCTATGGCAGGAGAATATGTGTTCATTGTAGAACAATGGAAACATACTCAAAAAATATAAAGGTTGTAAAAATTATTCATGATCCTTCTGACTAAAACAACTACTCTGGGAAGTTTAGTGGGTAAAATCCAATTCTCTTTTCTCATCTATGTATGGATATATCATTTCTTTCTTCCATTTGGTCTTGTGTGCTACTGTAGAATTTACTTATCTTTTAGCACAAAGTTTATCGAGGGCACAGTGCTTCAGTTGTTAGAGGAAGATGATGCCATCTTGGGAGTTCAGTACAAGGATAAAGAAACTGGAGACCTCAGGGTAAGATATATCAAATATAAGGTTTTTCTAAGAGATTTTTCTCCTTTGTCTCCTATTCTTTTTTAAAAAAGTAAGCCAACCAATTTGCTATTCATCAAATGGATTGCGTTCTCTCTAAATCCTCTGCAACTGGATGGATTTCAGATTGCAACACAATGGCCTTTAGAACACCTTGAATGCCATGTAAAAAAACCCCACAGAGACAAACACCACTATATTGGCAGAATTAAAATCTGACATGAGAAATATATACTAGTAGAGCAGATAAACTAAAAGGTGAAAAAAGGAAGGATTCAACATAAAATAACTGATTATGATAAAATAAAAAATTGCTTTAGTCAGAAAGGTGAAGATAAGAGAATCTCTGGGGAAATAGAATAAAATAGTTTCTAGTATGTGCTTGCATTGGTTTCGTAAGAGAGAGAATCAGAGTCTATACTGTTGATTCTTTCTGGCTGCTCTGTAGGGTCACCCCACCTACAGATTGTAATCTAGTGGGGGCAAATGCGAAGTAATATAAATACATGCATTCATGTGTACAAAAATTCTAAGCCCTAGTCACTGATTGAAAGCACTACATGATGTTAGAAAGTACTAGAATAAAAGAATCGGCTAATCCTTGGAATTTGTCGTGAAATTAGTCTTTGTCGGTCCATTGTTGCTTTGTAGTTGTTTCCCCTGTTGTGCAAAGTGTAACTTATCCCATATGATTTGGATAGTAGAGCTTTGAGGGAAGGTGATCCTTAGGGATTTGGAGAAAGTGCCTCTAAAAATGGGTCATGTGTTAACTTAAAGCCCAAACCTAAAAGCTGCTTCAGTGGTATTATTTTCACATACTCTATAGTGGTTTATGATTTTATATTTAAATTTATTCATGCACATTTTAAAAGAATGTTCTTTTTCCTGTGTATTTCTAACCACTTGGCTGTGTCTTCTTTATTTTTCTTTCAGGAACTCCATGCTCCATTGACCATTGTTGCAGATGGACTTTTTTCCAAGTTCAGGAAAAACCTGATCTCCAATAAAGTTTCGGTTTCGTCTCATTTTGTTGGCTTGATTATGGAGGTACTATGGGAATGTAATTGAAACAAAATAAAGGCAACTTTAAATTTGAAAGTTATTAGAATATTTGTTTTTTTCCCTAGAATGCGCCACAGTTTAAATCAAATCATGCGGAACTCGTTTTAACTGATTGTGGGCCAGTTCTCATCTACCAGATCTCGTCCAATGAGACTCGAGTGCTTGTTGATGTTCAAGGAGAATTGCCAAGGAATTTAAGGGAGTACATGGCTGAGAAAATTTACCCACAATTACCTGGTAAGAAATAGGATTTCACTCCACTGTAATCTAGAGTGAGAATGCAGATCTCACAAAAAAGGCTCTCCATCTCCAGTTCTTTTTTTTTAAAAAGATTTATTTATTTATGCTTATAAGTTGGGGTACAGGCCAGAGTTGTGGGGCGGTGAGAGGGTTCACCAGAGACAGAGTGGGGTGCAGAAAAGGCAGATTGACCGAAATATACTGCTGAGGGGAGCAGCGGGCGAGGCAGGAGAGGTCTGCCACGCCATATGGGAACCTCCTCGGCTGGGCGTCGAACTCATGTCACCACTGCTGACAGCTCCACAGCGCTGCGCTTAACCTGCTGTGCCACCAAGGAGGCCCCATCTCCAGTTCTTATAACTGTGTCTGAATTTCTTTTTTTAAAGATGTATTTATTTATGCATACAAGCTGGGGTTCAGGCCAGAGGTGTGGGGCGGTGAGAGGGTTCACCAGAGACAGAGTGGGGAGCAGAACAGGTAGATTGACCGAAATACACTGCTGAGGGGAGCAGCAGGTGAGGCAGGAGAGGTCTGCCGCGCCATGTGGGAATCTTCATGGCTGGGCATCAAACTCGCATTGCTGCTGCCGACGGCTCCACAGCGCCACGCTTAACAGCAGCGCCACCAGGGAGGCTCAACTGTCTAAATTAATTTAAAGACTATTTAGAGGTGAAAAATGCATCCAGTCAATCAGATGCTCTGGAGCAGAAAAATTTAAACTAGCTTTAAAAACAATCTCCAAATTAGAAAAATTAATTTTAATATATTTTTTGTATTAGTAATTTAACTATAGTCTTCAGGATAACTGTTACTAGTGGCATAGTGTTTCTCAAATGCTATGGTATTCCAGATCTCTAGCTAATGTCTCTGAATCCTTGAAATATCACTTAATTCGTTGTGCTTGTTTTTGTAGAAATGATATTTACCCACTTACTGAACTTCTACTGTATAAAAAAAGGTGCTTTACAGATATTATCTCATTTAATTTACATAGCTATCCTGTGAGGTAGACATTATCGTTATCCTCATTTTACAGATGAGAGAACTAAGATTCAGAAAGGTTACTTAGCTTCTCCAAGGATAAACCATAAGTTGCAGAATCAAGACTGAAACCAGGTCTGTCTGATTCGTATATTCCTCAGAACATGAGAACTATCAGGGATTTTAAAGATTGTTTTAGTTTTGGGTTGAGTACAGAAAGACTTCATGAGATTTCAGACATTTTGGTAAATCACTCATAAAAATTATTTTCTTGTGTTTTGTTTTTTTTAGAATGGGAAAAGATAAGTAAAAAAGAAATTAAAGACTATTGATAAAATTGAATGGAAGCCCTGCTTGCTATTTATCTGATTATAGTGATAGGAATCTGTCCTTTGTATGAGTCCATTTTATTTAAAGTAGTGGTTTTGAAGTTACTTCTTTAAAATAAGCCAAAGCACTCCTTAATAGCTAACAGAATATTAACAGGGATGAAAGTACACTTAGACCGATTTAGATTTTCAATTACATTTTCAACATTCCGATACATGTTTACTCATCTAAGCCTTTTTTGAAGGTTTGAGATGGAAAAATGAGGCACCGATATTTAGGAAAAGGATAGTCAGGAATATATTTTTGTCTTTTACTGTAGATTATTTTGTTTGTAATCTGGAACTGAAACAGACTGCCCTGAGGTCATGGAAAGAAACCATTTGTGGGTTATATTAATTTTAGGGTAATAGGCTTCTCCTCCTTGCAGGAATAGAAGAGTTTCAGTGCAGGCATTCTGCTCCTGTATTTCCAGATCACCTTAGGAACTATATGAAAAGGAAGTTTATTTGTTATACAAGTAGAAGCACAAAACTATAAAATTGGCGAGTATCTGTTTCATTTTATAGATGAAACTGAAGCTAAGAAAGGTAGAGCTCTCTGCATCTTACCCTTTTTCTGTTGCCCATACTCCCCTGCTTATGAATTGGTAGAATGTTTCATCTGTTATTACCAGAATATGATGGTGGTAATAAATTGCATGTTAAATATTAAATATGATACTTGTCAGTTAACATTTGGGACAGATGTGGGTAGTTTTTCCTCTCTGTTTCATTTCATCTGAATTTGCTTAGCTCTTTATTTTTTTTTTTTTGTTAATTCATCTGTATGTATGTCTGTTATATTATTCTCTTACAAATTCTGTTGGATTCCTTAGTCATTCCTTAACATGAGTAAGTAGGGGCTAGATGAACAATCTCATTAATACATGAATTAGTTTCTTGATTTATCATGATTTATCTTGATTTATCATGTGACAGCTATAACAGGTGTATAGTAGCTATTTGTTTATACTTGATAAGAAAATGTTGAAATTTGAAATATGGGTTTTCTTGCAGATCACCTGAAAGAACCTTTCCTAGAAGCCATTCAGAATTCTCGTTTGAGACCTATGCCAGCAAGCTTCCTTCCTTCTTCACCAGTAAACAAACGAGGTATTACTTTATTGGATTAAATGTATAAAGGATATTCCAAATCAGTTTTTTTTTTAAATGTCCAAAAAGAGCAAAAGGGACAGAAGAATAAAGGACACTTGCATAGATGCAAACGGGCAGAAAGGGCTGCCCTGAAAGGGACAGGTTTGTTAAGAGAGAGGCCTCCATTGTCACAGGCAGGCAGCCCTGAGGAGAGCTGCCCGCTGAGGGAGCTTGGTGAAAAGACGCTCCGGTGTGGTGCAGGTCACCGGCAGGCAGGAGGCCCTGCAGAGGGACAGAGTTGGTGAAAAGGTCACCTGCATAGGCACAGGTGGGCAGAAGGACTGCTGCACAATTCGGTTTTCCAAATGACACAAGTGATTAAATTTTTACTCCCAGGATTAACATGTGGGACAGAGTATTGGTTAGCGTGGATTAACTATTGTGTCATACTATACTAATGTAAAAATTTCATCTTATGGTATCTTCAGTCTTGAGTGTATGTGAGTGATTATACTAGTTCTTAGCGAGACAGCAGTTCAATATAGTCCTCAAGGTAGAGAAGGCAGTTTTCTCGGGAGGGATATAGCAATTTCAAAACATGGCTGATGCTTACAAGTCCCCCATTCCCGGCACCGCAGACTCACTGTGAAGCGGGTGGCGTGCAGCACTTGAGAGGGAGCTTGCTAACTGGGGAGGCAGAGAGGGAAGATATTGTTCAGGAGGGAAAGCTGGAGGGTGAGTGGGAGTTCACGAGGTGGCCGTGCGAAGGGGACGGCCTTGTGGCTGGAATGTGTGCAAGGCCAGGCGGGCTGAACACAGTGGCGCTTTCAGGGAACTCAGCTCCGCTCCTGCGCTGAGCATAGGCTGGGTGCCAGAGTGGTACAAAGCTAAGATATTTATTTAAGTAGAGCTTTCATTTTATCAAAAAGCTAAGTCATCTGCTTTTATAGCCAAGCTGCAGCTGTGTGTGGCTAGGCTACTTGGATCGTCCATTCATCAGTTGATAGACATTTGGGCTGTTTCCACTTTCGGGTTCTGTGAACAGCTGGGTGCAGGTTTTTGTGCGATCATGTATTTTAAGTTTTCTGGATTATAAGTACCTCTGAGTGAAATTGCTGGGTGGTTATAGGGTCATTCTGTTTAACTCTGAGGAACTGCCAAACTGTTTTCTAAAGTATCTGCCCTGGTTCTACATTCCCATTAGTAATTTCTCCACACCTTTGATATTTGCTATTATCTTCTTGCTCACAACCACCCTGGAGAGTGTGCAGTGGGACCACGTGGAGAAATGTCTGCCCTGACTTGGTACATTTTTTTAACTGGGCAAATTGACAGACTTTTTATTGTGGAGTTTTTGTATCTTTACATTTGCGTAGTTGTAAGTACCCTTTTCAGATAGAAGTTTTGCAAAAATTTTCTCATTCTGTGCATTGTCTTTTCATTGGCTTGGTGGTGTCCAACTGAAGTTTTTAATTTCCACAGAGTCCAGTTTATTTTTTTTCTTTTGTCACTGGTGCTTTTGTTGTCACATCTAAGAAGCCTTTATCCAATCCAAGGCCATGAAGGTTTACTCCTATATTTTTTTCTAGGAATTTGATGCTTTTTGTTACTATATTTAAGTGGTTGAGCCACCTTGTGTAAATTGTATGGATGGTGTGTGACGTGCATGTGGGTATCCAGTTGTCCTAGCTCCATTTGTGGAAAAAAATTGTTCTTTCCCCTGAAGTGTCTTGGCAGCCTCTCAAAATTCAGTTATCATTGTACATGCAAGAGTTATTATCTTTCAATAATATCTTGCAGTTTCCAAAGTGTGAATTTACATTTCTTTTGTTCAGTTATTCATGGAACTTGTTTTCATAATTTTAAGATTTTTCATTGCCAATGTAGAAAAATTGGTTTTGCATAGTTATTTTGTAAGTTGAAAACTTGCAAAACTCATTTAATAGTTTTAATCATTCATTGAAAAGTTTTAAGCAGGGTAGTAGCATGGTTAGATTCTTATTTTAGAGCTATGACTCATATATTTTGGAGATGGTTTGGAGGTAAGTCCAGACAAAAGTTTAACTTGAAGCTATTTGATTACTCCATATGAGTGATGATGAAAGTTCCAGACTAGGGCTGTGGCAATAGAAAAGAAAGGTAGATGATCAATTTGAGTAATATTGGCTGGAGTAGTAAGGGACCGTGGGGCCTCTTGATGTACTCCAGGATTCGGGCTTAGATGATTTTGCCAGGTATTTACTGACATTGAAAATCTAGGGGAAAGGGTGTAAGTCCAGGCAGTATGGGGGCTCACGTTTAGGCACACGGCGGAGTCTGAAGGGCTGGTGGGCATTTGGGCGCAGGTGTCTGGGACCCACAGGGAGCTTGTGTGTGGTGCTCCGATGAGCGCTTTGCATGGGGGCCGTTGTCTTCTGGCTCCTGAACATTCAGACTGTAGTTTGCTCTGGAAAAACGTGCATAATAAACCACCAGTCATGTAAATTGTGCTGTGTTGCACAGCAGAATGAAGCCAAAGTCAAATCGATACAAACAACATACTGTGGGAACATATCCTAGTTGGTGGGATAAAAGCTGGTTATAGTTTGTGTTTTTTTAATGAAGGTCTTAGAATACTATATAAAAATTTGAATTAATATTTGGACGCTCCCTTTTTAAAATTAATCCGTACTATACTTGCAAATGGTACTATAGTATGACATTACAGAAAAAAATTATCCGCAATTCTGCAACTGTAACACTATTATCAAGGTTTTCCTTTCACAGACAGAATTAAATAAATGTTTTGTTTAAACGTCACTGCAAGTCACAGGTCATTAACCAGAAGGCTGCAGAGACAGGAGGTGGCCATGGGTGACAATCACAGAGCTTTGTTTCTGCAGTTTGGATTCAAGGGGCCAATCTTCAAATAAGATTCAATCAGGCGATTTTCTTAAGTTAACTCGATGGCTTTGGAGCATTTGCCTAGTGCCTTTCAGTTTGAGCTCCAGGCATGCTGGGTGGAGTAACCTTCCTAAAGCTGCTTTCTCTCCCTAGAATGATGTTGATCTTGCCCTTCAGAATCCTGCAGTGGATCCCGCTGTGAAAATGGCAAAATCGGCTCGATTTTTTTCCCCCCCTTGTAGAAGACTCGCTTTTTATGCCTGGATGCCTGTAGATTCTGTTTGTTCTTATGAAAGGGTCCTTGTACATATTTTGACATTCTTTGACTTAAACGTTAGAGTCACATGTTGAGTTTTATCATGTTCTCCTTCACTGTAGCCCCAGGACCTGGCACTGATTAGGCACCCAGTAAATATGAACTCACCCAACTCTTGGATTTTTGCCTCACCAAATTTAGTCACGATTGTGCCTGTGTTTGCATATTCTTTACCAGCTTACTGTCTTGTTTTGCCGATTGGTTTTCATTTATTTATTTATTTTTGTCTGGAGGGCTAATACAAGATGATGTCATAGTCTAAATTCTAAGTTCTCTCTTTATAGGTGTTCTTCTTTTGGGAGATGCATACAATATGAGGCACCCTCTCACTGGAGGAGGAATGACTGTTGTTTTTAAAGATATAAAACTATGGAGAACATTGCTAATGGGTATTCCTGACCTTTATGATGATGCAGCTGTTTTGCAGGTAAGATATTTATTATTGTTTGACAAAAATGGCTGAAAATAGATTTCTTTCTGGGGCTGAAGAGGAATGGTACTTTTTGGGGGATGTCTGAGGCTAATAACCTGAGCCATAGGAAATGGCTCCTAAATAATCTTGCTCAGGCTTAAAGCTCCTGACTTGTGCATCATATAGAATTTCTTAGTTTCAGTGTTCTGTAACATTGGATTGCATGGGGCACTTTGCTCAAAGTGATGTAAATGTGACTCTGGAGATATTGTGTGTGTGTGTCTGTGTGTGTAAATGATAAACATAAACCATAATTATTTGTAGTTAGTTCCATACCATATAATAAGTGATCTTTTTTGTTCTTTTTTAGGCCCAAAAATCATTCTATTGGGAAAGAAAAACATCTTATTCTTTTGTTGTGAATGTTCTCGCTCAGGCTCTTTATGAATTATTTTCTGCCAGAGATGGTAAGTGAGATATTTATTTTTTAATGAAATTTAAAAAAAACTGTACTGAATTACAGATTTTGAGCACAGGAATGGAACTTAATTATAAAAAAATCAATGATTAGGCCAAATGGGAATGTTTCCAGTTTTGCCAACTCCCAAGTTCATAGTTTTTTCTTTTTTTAAAGATTTATTTATTTATGTACAACCTGGGGTATAGGCCAGAGGTGTGGTGGGTGAAAGGATTCACCAGAGACAGAGTGGGGAGCGGAACAGGCAGATCGGCTGAAATACACTGCTGAGGGTAGCAGTAGGTGCCATGTGGGAATTTCCCTGGCTGGGTATTGAACTTGTGTTGCAGTGGCTCTGGAAAGCTTCATAGTGCCACCAGGGAGGCAGAGTTTTGTTTTCTCTTAACACCATCCTTTAGCAAGACTTTTAGCTTCTAGTTATTATATATCCACCACTTTGTGTGGAAGGTTGTTGTCTTCCCTTAGAAAAACCTAGTAGCAATACCTCAATAATGTGTCGTTATTTGAAATTTCCCTCTTTCCAGTGAGAACATGCATATCTCCAAACACTTAAGATTGTGATGGAGGATTTTTCTGATCTCGAATTTAAAAGGCAATATAGTTATTGATCTTTCTCTTCCTCAATTCTTTTTCACTTTCTTCTCAGAGTATTTTAGAAAGTGAATATGAGCTTCTTATCAATTATGATTTTATCTTGGGTAAAGTGCACCAATAGCAGAATGCATACTTCTCAGTTGAAGTATTCCATGCTTTTGTTTTTGTTTTCATATTTTGTAAAGAGGTGACGGTAAATCACTCTATTAGGAAAAATATGACTTAATTTTCAAAATGGAAGAAAAGTCAACTGAGCAATGTTAAAAATATGTTCATGGCAGATTAGTGAAACTTTAGGCTTTCACAAATAAATAAAAGTCAATTTCCCCCACTTCAGATGTTTACAACAAAGCCATTTCTCCGCCCAGCCAGATTATCTATGCTTTGGTGATGGGCTCACAAAGGGTGATACAGTGGCTCATTGTCATTTGTCAATCAGATCTCTTGATAATTGGTGTGATGCCACAGTGACTGGTTGGGCAAATAAAAAGCAAAGAACTAAGTTTTGGGTTTTTCTGAGCATTTTGGTTTCTTACATTATAATTTTGAATCTGCTAACAAAATAGCATAAGAAAAGCTATAAAGATTAGAGGAGGAAAGAGCTTTGTTGGAATAAGTTTACCTACTATAGCCTTTTTTTATATTTTATAAAGAATATTCTAGGCATACCTACAAAGAACTTTGCTTCAAAGCTATTAAAAAGTTATTCATTCATGTTTTTGCTATGTTGTGGGGTTTTAATGAGTTACTCTGAGAGGGACAAAAAACTATACAGAATAGGTTATATTAGTTGCTGTTTTACAGCTCTTTTTACTTGATAATTTGACTTCTCAGAAATATAGGTTGGACATCTTAGAGACTGTGAATTTGATTTCCAGAATTATGATTTTATAAGAAAAAGTTGACAAAATGTATTGCATCATCTATTGAATTTACAATGTAATCAAGGAAATGTCTTTAAAATAATTTCCAAGACCTACATTTTTGGTATAGTAACTATTTACTAGTTGAACAATTTTATTCGTACTTACATTATTATCCATAATGTTGGTTATGGAATTCAAGAGAAAACTTAGGTTTCTGAAATTCAGGACTAGATTTTTTTAATAAAAATCTATGGTCTCTTATGTGTTACATCTTCATTTTCCCCTGCCATATCATTAGTATCCTGACATAAATGTGTGAATATTTTGACTGTGATATTTGACTGTAATTTTTAAATTTATTTTTAGCTTCCCTGCATCAACTAAGAAAAGCGTGTTTTTTTTATTTCAAACTTGGCGGACGCTGTGTCACTGGTCCTGTCGGGCTGCTTTCTGTGTAAGTTGTTTTGACGACAAAGAGGAAATAGATATTCTAGGTTGTCTTAGGACTGTTCAGGTTATGAATTATATCTGTCATTTTATTATCCATCCAGTTTTTCCCTCAGAAGGTTGCCCAGAGAAATGGAAAAAGACAGCATTTAGTCCTGTGTTTTACTTCTGGGAAACAGCGTTGACTAGCAGTTGGTGGTGAATGTGGCTGAAATCCTTAACTGCAATGGGAACTTGCTTTTTGCCTGTGGCTACAGCCACATGCGCTAACCTATGAGAGTCACAGACAATAAAATTTAAAATTCGATTGAAATGCAGGCACTTAAAAAACTAGTAATATTTTTGACGGTGCAGACTTGTAGACTTATTATTGAAAAATCTGTAAAGTGAAATTCTTGAAGTCTTTATGCATCATTTATACTCTGCATATCAATCCTATTACCTTTTGAAAACCCTAGACTGACCTCTGGCCACCCAGTCAGACTGGCACCTCAAGGTGACTGAAAGAAAATAGCTAAAACATACACTGTATATAAACTAGGCTAAAAGTTACTGGCTTCTCTGATAGGGGTATTCTAAATAGTTTCTTGTAAAATAATTGTTTTGTTTGCCTTCTCTGCCACAGTAAAGTCCTCCAAAATGTAATGTGCATGCTTAGCTTTTATAGAGGATACATAATTGGAACCTTTCCGTGAGCAGAAATTTCTAACTCTGACTTATATACACTTTCTTTTTGTTCTGTTACAGACTGTCTCCTAACCCTCTGATTTTAATTGGACATTTCTTTTGTGTTGCCCTCTACGCTGTATATTATTGCTTTAAAACCGAACCTTGGATTACAAAACCTCGAGCCATTTTCAGTAGCGGTGCTGTCTGGTACAAAGCGTGTTGTGTAATATTCCCTCTAATTTACTCAGAAATTAAGCACTTGGCTTGTTAATCTTAAAGGGGAACCATTTCTGAATATTTGGAACTCACCAGGCCCCAAGAGACTTTTGGAGGAGGATGTGTATAGCGTAGTAATATGCCACTTCCAAAGTAGAAACTCTTGGACCGAGATTGGGACTGTTTTTGAAGTTTTTTGTATATAAACATGTATATATATACTTTAATTTACAAGTTTAAAATGAAGGGTGAAATCAGTAGGTATTTAAAAGAAATGATTGTTTCCATAAATTAGTGCTAACACTGAGGAAGTGCAGGGTTGTTTTTTTTTTTAATTCATTATTAGGGATGAGTTGTCGTGGTATATGCAAATAAAATGAAGAACAAACTTGTCTTCTTGTTTCTTATAGTCTTCTTTACAAAGCTTCACAATAACAGAAATAAAAGAAAACCCAAGTAGGATGGAAAAATGGAGATAAAGTATGCTGTCAAATGACCAACTTTGCAGAAGCTGCCTTAATATTCCTGGACTTTATTTTCATCATTTATCCAGTGAGGCAATTTGATATGGTTCTATTCATAAAAGAAAGCAATCAAGGGCTTTGTAAGTTCCATGGTAGGGTTAGCCCAGGATCAGTGTGTCAACAAATAAGCAGTTATGCTACCTGCATAGTATCATACATCAGAATTTACTGAGTTGATAGTGTATTTGAAGAGATAGGGACATTTAGAAGGGATCATAAAACTTCAGTAAGTCCCCCAATATCACAAAATTAAGTAACTACTTCAGATTCTGAGGCTTACAGCTACAATGACTTAAAAAGCTTTTACAGTCAAAATTTCTCACTCAGCTTCTAAGTTCTATGGTTCTAGAAACATTTCCACTGACCGAACACTATGAAATCAGCTGGGGAGTCACTGCCTTATTTCGGCACCACAGGTCGGACTCCTGACTGAGGCTTGAGATTTTTCCCTGTAATTTATCCCATGCTTCTATTTTCTGGCTAAAAACTCATCTTTTTCGATCTGGCCTTTTTAATAGCAGCTGGCATTCTCTGGGGCCATTGTCACTGAGAGCTAAAGCTTCTACCTCAGGCAGTTACTATTATCTTGGTACAGATGGAAAACAGTATAACTGAGCGGTGGGTGTGGGACAACCGTGGCCGCACTAGCTAAGTTCCCACGGACCGGCCTCACCAGAGGGTGCGACGTCCCTCTCCTTACACACCTGGCAACAATCTCCTTTTAAAATTCTACCTGGGCCTCAGCCAGACAGGGTCGTGAGGCTCCTGCTTCCCTCTGCTGACCAGGTGCTTTTAAAATCCCTTCAGTATCTTCAGATTTGAGATCTCTGGCAAAAGAAATAATGCATAAAGTCAGAAAACTAAGGGAAGCTGAGAAGTCATTTAGGCCTGACTTCCCCAAAGATGCCAGCAGGTTGTCAGGACAAAGTGGTGGCAGAACCAGGACTCACACTGCCTCCGCCTGCTCCTTGCCTCTCGATGGCTGGCACGTTTCACATCCTGGTTTGTAAAAGCCTCTGCATGTCCTCTCCCCTCCAGAGGAGGACGGAGCTCGCTACATGGACAGGGTTAAAACACCTGCTTCTTATCCAAGTGACACTGACAGAACGGCAGCGCTCTTCAGGGTAATTTTCATGCAGAAGTGATTTAGGATTTGGGGGTGGGAGAGGGAAAAGCTAACAGCTAAGCCATTTTGGGGGGAAAAGGTCTTCCAGGGCTCGCATTGTGGTTGTGCACCTCCCATTGCTGAGAAAGGAGCAGCTATACTTAGGGAGTCTGGGGAAGGGATCCTGGCACCCCCTCACCCCCCAAAGTATCTGGGCTCGGAAGTGGTCGGTGAACCTCAGACAGACACCACGAAACTGGTTCTTGTTCCATGGATTGTGTCCCTACATTTGCTGAGTGCCATTACCATGTACCTGCCAGCCTGTCGAGGCGTGCCCATCGGGCCTGCCAGCTTCATCTCTGCCTAACAGGGTGTTTTGCAGGGTGAATAGTCTGTGAATCCCAAGCAGAAGCACAACTCTGGATACTGGCAATACTATTTTACTGAAAATCTGGAGTTGCACAAATAGTTCTTTAGAACAAAAAAGTGGGTTTATACATAAAAATTACATTCAGCATTTATAAGAGGGAGTACAAAAATGGGTTCTGCTTCTACATGATATAAATTGCATATAATACCATGATTTAAACAATGTTAACTAGTGCGGGGAGGTACATCTTACTCAGGATGTCTGATGTTTCCCACAATAAAGGGGAAAGTGCAGTTAAGATGAGCAGTTGTGTTTCTTGGGTTTCTTTTCACTTCAATTCATTTTGGTAATAGTGGGAAGATTTAAGGATCATCCTCATCGAAGAAGCAGAAATCAAAAAACATCACAGGACTGTTCTGAACTCATCAAAAATGAAATTAGGCACATGTGCTTCAGCAACCTAAAATAAATCAGACAAGTTAAGTCATTCAGTGTTAGAATACAGTGTTAGAATACAGAGCAAATCCAAAGTCTTCCGGGTGAGGACACGAAGCCAGCCTTTAGGGCAGAGCAAATCACCAGGAAGTGCAGGACTCCAGGCGTCGCCGCTGCTTGAACAGCCTCCTTTGCTTTCTGCTTCTGCTGCTCTCAGATTGGGGGTGCTAACACCTGGGGCATGCTCTCTCGGTCCCCCGACTCTGAGCTCCCAGGCTCCCAACTAAGAAAGGGCATGAGGTCAGGCAAGGCCAGAGTGGAAGGCCCCAGAAGGCACGTGTTCCTTAACCATTCCTGGGGGAGGCGTGGAGGGGTGCATGGGGAGGAATGTACAACTGCGTGATCTCTGCATGCTGGAAATTAGTATTTTTAAAAAAGGTTTTTTAAAATTTTTTTCTGATTATAAAACTATCACTACTAATTAGGAGAAATTAGCAAAACGCAGAAGATTATAAAGAAATAATCTCTAATCTCAATCCCTTAGAGGAAACTAAAACTGCTAAGTATTTTATATTGAAATGCTCCATTTACATACATACATACACACACACACTCTCTCTCTCTCTCTCTCTCTCTCTCTCTCTCAAAAAGAGGAACACAATCTCCTGTCCTTCACCTTTGTTAAATCTTATGAATACACTTGCATGTATATCTTAGTGAACTTTTGCACATATATCCCACAGGAAAGTTCCCAGCAGTGGAAATGCTGGAGTCCAGTATAGACAGAGGTTCTTTTATATCAGTGAAGCCAAACTGCCTTTGACAATGGACAGGCAGTTTACACATCCACTGACAGGACTGACCCCATTTTCCAAAGCCTTCCAAGCACTGGGGTCCAATACTTGACTTTTTACCAGTCTGGTGGGTGGAAACTGCTGTTACTGTTATTTTCAGAGTCCTTTAAACATCTTTACAAATGTTTGTTGGCCATTTATACTTAAGGCCTGCTCTAAATACCTTAGTCATTTTACAAAAGGTCACTGACACTGTTCTTTATCTACTGCTTACCCTCCGGGGTAGCTTTGTGTACCGGACGTAATCCTCCAGGAACAGAAGGGCACCCACAACATCTGCAGGCATTTCAGGTATCTTCTGGCTGCAACAGATAATAATCTGGATCAGTGAACCACTTTGCTCATACTGGCCCCTTAGTCAAAAACCCAGAGGACTAAATAAATCAGGATTATGAAATTAAGTCAAAGAAGTGACAAATCTACAGAACATCCTCGTGATTTTTTTTTTTAAGATTTATTTATTTACTCATACAAGCTGGGGTGTAGGCCAGAGGTGTGGGGTAGTGAGAGGATTCACCAGAGACAGAGTGGGGAGCAGAACAGGCAGACTGATGGAAATACACAGCTGAGGGGAGCAGCGGGCGAGGCAGGAGAGGTCTGCTGCGCCATGTGGGAAGCTCCCTGGCTGGGGATCTAACTCGTGCTCCAGTGGCTGGGATAGCTTCATAGTGCTGAGGCTTAACCCACTGAGCCACTAGGGAGGCCTGACCTGAGACTGGCATTTTCTAACTAAGACATTAATGATATTGGATTGCTGACCTACTTTTTTGCTGTTTTGCTTTTTTTCCCCCCCAAATTTATTTATGCATACAAGAGCTGGGGTGTAGGCCAGAGGTGTGGGGGGCGGGTGAGAGGATTCACCAGAGATAGAGTGGGGACAGAACAAGTGTATCTACTGAAGTACACTGCTGAGGGGAGCAGCAGGCGAGACAGGAGAGGTCTGCTGCGCCATGTGGGAAGCTCCCTGGCCAAGGATTGAACTCATGCTGCAGTGGCTGGGTTAGCTTCATAGCGCTGAGACTTAACCCCTTGCGCCACCAGGGAGGCCCTGTTGTTTTGCTTTTGAAAGGTTTCAGAGTAGCTGTGCCTGTAGACCTTCTCGCCACTTTGAACCTTTCCGCGAGAGCGCAGGGCGATCGCTGCGTTTGCTCTGCAAGGGGCACAGGAAGGAAGGCATCCCATAGCCCAGCTTCCTCTGTCCCTCTTCTTGGCTGACTGATGGCCGCTGGGCTGATGGCCTCCCAAGGCCCCGGGGCACATCTGATGAGCGCCACCCTGGCCTTGGCCGCCAGTCCCCCACGAAGCAGCAGCAGGGGACGGACCTGCCCAGCCCTGGAGGCCGGGGTGCTGGGCACCCGAGCTGGCGCCCCGGGCCTCGCCTGCTGGGCCTCCCACCTGGCCCAGAGCCGGGCGCCTGAGGCTTCGAGGTGCCACATCATTCTGTGATCATTACAATTTCATCCCCATCCTCTGAGCAATTTTCTGTTTTTCAATTGTTCAAAAATCTGCTGTTGAAGCAAGCGGACCACATTTTACAAACACACCCAGAGTCTGTTTGTTGTTCAAACCGTTAGCAGTAGCAGGGATGACCTGGCCCGATGGAGGCTCGTGGGGAGAAGCAGCCAGAATTTAAGAAGAAAGCAAAGGGATGTTGACAATTTGCACTGTCCTTTGAGCCACACTGCACTCCACAGAGTGAAGGGTTAGCAGCCCTCCATTCTCAGGGGTGGGTGTGGCTCTGTTTGGAATCTTGATACAAGTTTGGGAAACAGCATTAGAACATGGCCAACAACAAACCCAGGAGTAGTCACCAAACGGTGAGGAGCCCCCGAACCCCAGCATGTCAGAAATTGGTGGAGGGTTTTTTCTAGAGAGAGAAGACCTAAGGCAACTGCTGACATGAGCAGTTTGCAGGGACGCAGCAAAGGAGGGAGACTGCATTTATTCTTCCCTTTCAAAGGGAAACAAGGCCCAAGGAATGTTTTCAGAGGTGCAGCGAAGTTTTCCCTTCGTTGGGAGCAGGCGCTGTTCAACCCGGGGAAGGCCAGCTCCCGGGAACTGCGCGGCCTCCCGAGGGGAGAAGCGCCTCGCCGTTGGGCGTGGCCAGCAGGGAGTGGACTGTCGGGTAAGTGAAATGCTCTCTGTGGATAGCACCTGCGGCCTCGTGCTAATGCAAGAGGCGCCTGGGAGCATGGGCACGGGGTGCGCGTGCCTGCTGGTGGACACGGGGGTGTGGTGTGGGCATGCGTGAGTGGGCACACCTGAGGCTGGAGGCCGAGGCCATAAGGGCGGCGTCACAAGGAGAGGGCGACGGCAGGATGAGGGACTGCAGAGAGGCAGGGCCGCGCGACGCCGCCAGACAGAGCCCAAAGAGAAAAGCAAAAGATTCGCTGGGGGCTGGGCACCCTGCCTGCCTGTGCCTGGTTGCTTCAGAATGTTTCCAGGGACATGTGACAGCCGATTCAGGCCCTTCGTGGGAGATAAAGTAAGTGGCTTCTGAAATCAGATCCGAGCAGCCCTGTTTTGTGAGGCCCCGGGGATCCTTCTCGTGAATTAGGTGTCAGTAACACTGGCAAAGGTGACGAGGTGGTCACCGTCCGGGCTCTGAGCATCAAACCTGACAGCGATTTATTTAGCCAGATGGACCCTTAGGGAGGCAGGAGGGAGGCTCAGGATCCAGCATCTCCTGCAAACAACATTTTTTTCCTATCCCAGAAAAGTTGCATTTGGGCACCAAAAAAAAAAAAAAAAAAAAGAGCAAGAGTGACAGGTTTCTAGGCTGTGAATCAAATAGCAACTGTGTATCATGAACGCGGGCACCAGGCTGTGCCCAGGGCGGCCGGGCGAGCTCCCTGACTCCTGGGGGAGGGTGGCCCGGCTGAGCAGGCTCGTGGGTCTGAGTGCTGCCCCCTCGCGGCACAGCAGCGGGTCTGCACGCCCTCCCCGGGGGCCCCCAGGGGGACTGAGTGCAGGCCCGGGGCCCCTGCTGGAGGCTTGAGGCTGCAGACCTTACACTACTGCAGACAGGAGCTGAGCCCTGATGTGCTTCACGGGCAGACGAGCGGCCCGCTCCCAGGTCTAGGAGCACATAGGGGCAGCTTGGCCTGCAAGGCTTCTGGCACATTCCGTAACGCGAACCCCAGGTATCCCCAGCGGGCCTCCGTACCTCGTACACTGCTCCACTGTGGAGCGGATAAACTGGCCGATCAGCGCCAGGAACTGCTCCGTGTACCGGGAGTGGAACTGCTTCAGCAGGGTGAGCAAGCCCAGGACCAGGGGCGGCCAGTCCACTGGGTCGGCAGGCTTCCGGCAGACCATTCCTGCAAGGAAGGGCGCGCAAGCGATGACGCGGCCCGCGAGGGAACTGCTGGCCTCGGGCGACGTTCGTCTGGCAGCGCGGCCTGTGCAAAGAGCTGCACGGTTGGGCGCTCATCTGTGGGTGTTATTTGCTGGAAACAAGGTCAGACATTACCTAGGTTTTTGTTGTACTGGAGTTTTGGCAACTGGGCGATCAAAAATAGAAAGTTGACAATTGGAAAGTAGGGTAATCGTTTTGTTGTTATGTAGATCTGCAAAAAGAAAGAAAAAATTGATGGCTTCTTCCCACTGCATAATACCCAGAACACATCTCTCAGATGGACTCTGCTTATTTCAGTTCCACCTAATGGAACCGCGAGGATGGTTCCATTCATGAGTTTTATTTAACCCCACTGTGCGCGACAGAAATCCTTACAGTATAACAGTTTGTCGTTCTGGGGAGGGAACGGTTTTGCTTAGAGGTTAGCAGCTACCTTCTGAATGCTCTTACTGTCACTAACGAAGGAAGGTGATGCACAAAAGCTGAGGGGAAAGGAAGACGGGCAAGACGCAACTGGAGGGGAGGGTGGGAGGGGGCAGAGAGAAAGGCAGAAAGAGATGGCAAAGTTTTAGTTGCTATTAAGGTTAATACTTTCTTGCCCAAGAGCCAGGGAGTCATAAACACTTCAGAATTTGGGGGTCTTGGGTAACACCCTGTAATTAAAGTCACTGGTATTTCTACATGAAAATATGAACAGTCAGAGGCGTACAGGCAGCTCACCCTAGTTCAGGACAGATTTTGCCATCAAATGAGACCAGGTTACAAGTTATGAAAAAACTTTCAGTTCTAAGAGGTTTCTTGGAAATCAGAATTGCAGAAAACAGCTGGCAGCCGGACTGACCACGGCCGTAGTCGGCCGCAGAGGAAGCGTCTCTAAGCATGAAGAGTCGAGGCCGCCACGCAGCGCTGGGCCCAACACAAAGCCCCAGACAAAGCTCAACTCCGCTAGATTCGTTTTTCACTTTTTAATGCGCTCTGCCAAACACGGGGCCATCTGAAACCCGCAGCTCTGAGTCAGGCAGGGAAGGGGCGACCGTCTCCTACCCGTGGGAAAGAGGCACGCGGGTGGCGAGGGGCAGGAGAGAATGGAGCCTGGTGGTTTTCAGCCCCGGCCTGCGAGCTGGGCCCTTTCACCTCCCACCTCCCCACGGGGTAGTTTGACCAGTGACCTTGTTCAGTGGATTGTGAATGCCAGCTGCCTCCAGGTAGGCTGTGATTTCATATAAGAGCGTGTTATCTTCTTTGGGGTAAGGAAGTGTAGGGTCCTGATAATGGGCTTCAATATCTGCTAGGAGAGCCCTAGATGAAGGAAAAAGAGGGATAAGCGTAAAAGTCTAAGTGAATCTGTACAACAGTAACACAGTGATGAGCCATCTTCTAGACTGTTGGTTTCCTCACCTGTAAAATGAGGTCTTGATCATTCTAATTCTCAATTTCCAAGCCAGTGATTGATTGTAAATGGAGATTCTATGCTAGAATTCGAATATAGATCCTGAGCTAGAATTACCTAATCTTTTATTTTTATTGTTATTTATGTCTTTTACATTTTGTATTCCCCTTGGGCAGCCCACCACCAATTCACCGTGATCCATCTCCATGGTCCCCTGTATTCTCCTCTCTTCCATTTTGTGCCCTTATCCTC
Organism: Scalopus aquaticus; assembly: GCA_004024925.1. Lineage (NCBI taxonomy): Eukaryota > Metazoa > Chordata > Mammalia > Eulipotyphla > Talpidae > Scalopus > Scalopus aquaticus. Next base: position 106,585 of record PVIJ01005165.1, read on the forward strand.
CCCCGCCCCATTATTGTCTCTCTCCCACCCGGCCTCCCTATAGTCCCGTAATAAGTGAAACCATTCTATATTTTTCTTTTTCTTTCTGGCTTATTTCACTGAGTATGATTCCCTCTAATTCCATCCATGTCGCTGTGAATTGCATGTGTTTATCTTCTTTCCATGCTAAATACTACTCCATTGTGTATATGTACCACATCTTCTGGATCCAATCATCTATTTTTGGACATCTGGGTTGCTTCCATACCTTTGCTATTGTGAATAGTGCCGCAATGAACATACGGGTACATATATCCTTTCGGATTAGTGTTTTTGTGTCCTTTGGGTAAATTCCCAAAAGTGGTATTGCTGGGTCGTATGGGAGCTCTATGTTTAGCAGTTTGAGGAATCGCCATACAGCTTTCCATAGTGGTTGGACCAGTTCACATTCCCACCAGCAGTGTAGAAGAGTTCCTTTTTCTCCACATCTTTTCCAGCATTTGTTGTTGCCTGTATTTTTAATGTGTGCCATCCTCACAGGTGTGAGGTGGTATCTCATAGTGGTTTTGATTTGCATTTCCTTGATTATAAGCGATGTTGAGCATTTTTTCATGTATCTGTTGGCCATTTGCTTTTCTTCTTTGGAGAAGTGCCTTTTGAGCTCTTCTGCCCATTTTTTGACTGGGTTATTGGCTTTGTTTTTGTTGAGTTGTGTGAGTTCCTTGTAAATTTTTGTTATCAGTCCTT